>VUQG01023826.1:0-17687 GCA_015106755.1 Etia nguti
CGGAGGTTCACCTTCCAGCAGGACAACGACCCTAAACATAAAGCCAGGGCAACAATGGAATGGTTTAAAACAAAACATATCCATGTGTTAGAATGGCCCAGTCAAAGTCCAGATCTAAATCCAATCGAGAATCTGTGGCAAGATCTGAAAACTGCTGTTCACAAACGCTGTCCATCTAATCTGACTGAGCTGGAGCTGTTTTGCAAAGAAGAATGGGCAAGGATTTCAGTCTCTAGATGTGCAAAGCTGGTAGAGACATACCCGAAAAGACTGGCAGCTGTAATTGCAGCAAAAGGTGGTTCTACAAAGTATTGACTCAGGGGGCTGAATAATTACGCACACCCCACTTTTCAGTGATTTATTTCTAAAAAAATGTTTGGAATCATGTACGATTTTTGTTCCACTTCTCAAGTGTACACCACTTTGTATTGGTCTTTCACGTGGAATTCCAATAAAATTGATTCATGTTTGTGGCTGTAATGTGACAAAATGTGGGAAAGTTCAAGGGGGCCGAATACTTTTGCAAGCCACTGTATCTGTCACATATATATGTGTACCAATCAGGATTTAGCAACATTTTATAAGATTATATGACTTAGATAAAAGCCAGACAGACTGATCTCCACTCACACATTCCTTGATAATGAGATTGTCTAGTTTTAGCTCAGATTAGTTTAGAGTTTTAAGTAATAAATTCTGGCATGATGTGAGTGATTCAAAAATACAGATAAAATATTGTACAATCACAAACCCGTTCATAGGAAGTTTGTCATAATACAGAGCTGTCATGAGTGGTTGCTTGTAAGGTTGTTAAAGCTACACTGAAATTGATCGTGGTTGGTCAACTAAGTAGGGTGTGGTATTGAAAATAACTTGCCTACCCAGGTTAAGGATCAGTGTTAATATATGCTCAACATCCCCTTGATTAGGTTTGCCTTGCTTTTACCAGGTTCGCTGCCATTTAGCTTCAGAACTGCCTCAATTCTTCATGGCATAAATTCAAAAAGGTGGTGAGATGATTTGAGCTTTGTGACTTGGCATCTTATGCTTGCATGTTGTTTACGCTGAAATTCTGACCCTAACAACTGAACGTGCCAGAAGAAGCTGCGACTCATCAGACTAGGGAATGTTTTTTCAGTCTCCTCCTGTCCAATTCTGGTGATCTTGTGTAAATTGCAGTCTCATTTTCCTGTTTTTAGCTGACAGGAGAGGCACCCAGTGTGGTCTTCTGCTGGTGGAGCCCATCTGCTTCAAAGGTTTGACACCAACAACTAGGCACATTCATAGTCACTTAAATCAAATTTCTTCCCTTTAGATCACCTTTCTTGAACTTGAGCAGGTCATCTACGTGCCTAACCGCATCGGTTCCTGCCATGTGTTTGGTTAATTAAATATCTGTGTTAATGGGCAGTTGAACATGTGTACTTAATACAGTAGCCAGTGAATGTATGTGAATAAAGGCTAAAGTTTTCTTGGATAAGGATAGTAGGAATTTTCTGTAAGAGATACTCACTTACACAGTGTCATTTAGGTGAAAATGACAATCCAATTAGGCTGGCTAATGTAAGTCAATCCTAATCAGATAAAGAGTGGGTACATTGTCCATTTAATGCTGTGTATGAGAGAAAATACTAGCATAAATGCATAATGATGTTCTGTGCAAAAAAACCCCAACAAAAAAACAAAACAAAAAGTAGCATTTTTTAGTTGCTACAGATCACTTCTATCAATGCTTTTTGACACATCTGAGCTGTGAGTAAAAATGCTGCACTAAGGATGACTGTGACAGGCAAAATCGATTGTTTCATAAGCTGTTTAGAAGTTCTGTGCCTTGGAAAAACAATGCAGTTCTTACTTTGCTGATGAAACCACGATCCTTCAGTGTTTGTCTTCAAAAAGAATAATCTCATTGGTATAACAGCTCAGGATAGAGGTGCTATTCTTGCCAAGAAGAAACACAAATGTTGACACTTGTAGTTAAAGGGGGTTTTCATGGAGGCATAGAGGTCACTGATTGTTCTGGGTTAACTCAGTTTTGCTGTCCATCACTTTCAATTTCTGGTAAAGCCAGTGAGCATGTCTCTTGGCTGTCTTAGTGTAGCTGAGTGTCAGAGGACACCGTTTTCATCTTTAAGTATATACTTAAATTCATAATTTCCTCATTAGAAGAACAAGAGCAATTAAAATACCCTGAGGCGTACTCAAATCTTTGTCATGATAAAAGTTGGTAGTAATTCAATGAAAATGACTCATCCAGTTTTTTTTGTCCCTAGCCTTGTTTTTCATGTTTTCGTCCCCTTCGCATTCCCAAGAGAAGTTGTATTAAAAATAAATCTGGCTGTTTTTCCCTTTCAGCAGAACTATTTATTGCCAAAAGCAGAAACTGTCCAAATTACAAAATGTGGCACTTCATTTCCAGTCCTGTTTGCTATGGTAAGATGTGATGAGTTCATGTCAGGACAAGTGATCCTCCTCCAGCATGGCTGCACGAGAACATGAAAACCAAAACGTGGTAACCAGGAATAATACTGTGCTGCAGACAAAAGTCACATGGCTATTAAAGTTATTTAGCCACACAAAGAATAACAGACAAAAATGAAAACTATTTACATTTCATGGCAACAAGTTTGCTTTGGCTGCCTAACAGACATGAATCTGTGTTTTTCGATATAAACCAATGAATGTGCCCCTCATGCAGGACTCATACCTGGCTTATTGGGGACGGTTGCATGAGTCTGTAAAAAAATACTGCCACACAACAGTATTCTATGATGTTTTTGAATTTTGCCCTTGCTTGTTTAAATAAAATGCCAGTGATGGATATAGACAGCACTTTAAGTGATCTACTCAGAGTGAAACAGGAACAGCGGCTACAGAACAGCAGAATCGACAAAAGCTACTTGCTAACTGAAAGGTTCCGTCTCTTTGGGATCTTTCTTATCTTGCTTTACACGTACATGTAGATTTACAGCTTGAGGCACAGCACTCTGCCAGCAGATGGACCAGATAACCTCATATCAGACTTTACAGCTCCACAGTCATCTGTTTAGAGTCAGTGGAAACAAAGCGTTGTTTGTGCACTGTGGAAATATGCCCAATAGAGACAGCAAAAGACTGAGGCAGTAGCTGTATGCATTTCTGTCTATTTCTGTCTGTTCTAAATATTTACTCCTCGGCTTTACTCCTCTTTGTTTGTTTGTTTCTTTTTTTTTTTTAAAGTAAGTGATGGGTAATTGGCTCAGCTGAAATGCCTATTTGTTTAAACACACCATGATAATGTTCCAAGACTGGCATGTTTATATGAGCAGAATCATGTTTACGATTTGAGTAAACAATCTGTCATTATTAATGTGTAGTTAAATTGGTAAAAAAGCTTTGCTAAAAGCCATAACAGCTCAGCTCAGATCAAATTACTTCACTATTATCCTAGTGAATTTATTCCTAATGTACATCTAGTTTTGATGTGTTTGTGTTGCTTTGCAGTCTCATCCGTCATAGGATCTACATTGTTTTAATATGTGTTTCCTGGATAGATGCTTTTGGTATCACTGAGTGCTGGGTTTCATATCTGTGATGTCATATTTTACTTACTCTGTTTTTTGATACTGATGCAGTGCGTCAAGAGAGATGACAATTTTTTGTGTCTATGTCACCAGAGAAGCACTGAGGCAATAACCTTACCTGTATACTGATTACACTGGAAAGGAAAGAACAGACATTTCTAAGGTTTCCTTCAAGTTTTGAGCCGTCACTTAAAAAAAAAAAAAAAATACAATTTTTCAAATTTTCCTGAATTTCTTGTAACTTGTGCAGTAGTTCTCCAGGCTTTCTGAAGTTCTTTCAGGCTTTTCCTTTGGACATTGGCTCCTTTTTCACTCATATTTGGTACAGTCCTTTTGGACCCGACCATTTTCAGAGGAATGTTTTTGTGGTTTATTGAACCACTTGACAGTCAGACACTTTGTTACTAGAAACCTGTTGCAAAAACACAATTTCTTTAGATGAATCTATGAAAAATGCCAATGATAAAAAAAAGGTCGAACATAAATAAAATAATATTTTTGTACCAACAAAGCAATTGTCAGCGTTATAAGTCAAAAACTTTGCATATCTTGATATGGCATGCAGTGTGTCCTTGAAAATTTTGATAAAACTGTAAAAGTAGAGGACAAGGAATGAAGTGGGTGGTTAAAAAAAAAAAAGCTATCTACAGCAGATGAGCAGGCAAGAAAATAAAAAGCACATTAAAGACCTGACACAGGACCTGAGAGATTTATCTGGTCCTTCAGTTGATCCATTACTAATCAGAAAGGGTCTCAATGGAAAGATGTCTATCAAGATGCCATTCTTAAGAAAGGGAAACATGGAGAACCACCAGAACCACACACTGTACTATACATGTTCTCCTTATTCAATACCATTATATAACTTGGCAGTTATATGAGAATGCATCTTCAGAGTTGTTTTAAAGTACCATGTATGTAACAAGCAGTTTCTTTTTATTGGAAATAAATAAGTAGTCACTAATGTGTTATATATTAAATCTTTAAGTAACAACCCCAACACAGGTTGCTTTGGGAGAGGTGTTGAGGAAAAAATACACCAAGGAGCTCATTTATACCTTTATTTCCTTTAAAGAGGACCAGAATTGTAAGATTCCACTGAATCTGATGTGAAGAAAAGCAGCCTGTTAGTATCAGCTGGAGGTTCGGGGCAGCAGGTAAGCTAGCACTAATGCAAGAGTAAAACCTCGCGTGTTCTCCTGTTGGCTTTTCTCTAAATGATGCAGCTGAAAGAAGTCAGGCCTTCTCAGCTGTGTTCAGCCCCGACAAACTATAACACAATGTTTATTTAAAGGAAATGGCGATGCGTTTACCACCCTGTTATTTTATTCAAGCCATACATCTTCAGTAGCTGATCCACTAGGCATACAGATAATTACCAGAAGTGAATTGCTTTTCTGTTTTAATTTGAAACAGTTTGTTTGCAGACACAATTCCTAGAGAAAATGGTGTCTGGTTAACAATAACTTGTGCTTAAAAAACAGCTGGATGGAGAAATAAAAGATGCTAATAGACAACAGCTCACATTTGCCGTAGAAAGGAGGAAAATAATCATTATCCCAACCCATTAGACAGTGATATAGAGCAAATTCATAGGACACTTTCAACTAATGCCACCGCTAATAAGCAGTGGAATAAGTATTACTTGAGTTTCAGTCTATTGGACACTAACTACAACTATAAATCATATAATGATGGTCTAATGACTGGACCAAACATGCAGTGGGGTTATTTGTAATGCAAATGACAACATTTAAATATAGCCAGGCTGAAAGAAAAAAAATAAATAAATAAATTAGCAGATGAAGCATCTAGAGTATTTTTTCTAAAAACATTATTTAGTCCAGTTGGACTTTTAAGTGTGCACCTTTATTGATGAGTTGGTGTATAGTTCTCATGGTGATGACTTTAAAGCAAAAAGACGACAAATATTAAAATATCAAAAAACAAAAGGTTGTTTCTGCTATAAGACATAAAAACAGGCATGGCAATATTTAGTATCAGAAAAGACTTTGTTCAGCCGTCCTGCAAAGTTTGATGTGTATCAGGCTCAGTTGTCAGGACAGGTGAAGAACAGACAGACAGACAGACAGACGGAGGCATTTGTTCCATCTGTACACAGAAAGCAAGCAATAGGAAGAAATACAAATGAATAGAAAGTCTCTTCCCTGAAATACTGGCAGTTTGAGAGTGGGCAGACAGTTTTCACTTCATTACCACAGACAATGCAAATGTGGTCACACCCATCAATCACTGATCACAGATGCAGGGTTTTGGTCACAGACTCAGCTGTATCTGTGAAGACTTTCACAACAGCAGGGTCCTACACCTTGAAAACCTACATAAATGGGAATAAACTGTTATTCATGGTATCAGTTACACCCGGTAGAGCATATTTACGTGTCTGCTGTAAAGAAACAAAGAAATAAACAAAAAAAAAATAAACAAAAACAACTGTGAGGATTGTTTACCCATTTTAAACTTTGCTAACAAAAGAAAATATCTCAGAATCTACATGGCATTACTTTTTCTTTGCCTGTCTCTGTCTGTACTGACGTATTAAAATGTTTGTGAAACGACTTGCAGATAGGGGTGACCATGTGTGTCACTGGCTTTTTGAGCACTGCTTCATCATTTTCAGTCGAGGAATAGCTCCAGCAGCACCTTCTGACATGAGTGTACATCCACAGTTCTCCATCTCGAAAGTGAAATTCCTCCCTGTTCAGACAATTTTGACACTGTGATAGGGATCAAATACTGGTATGTTTCTAATGAGCAAAATCATGCTCAAGATTTGAGTAAACAATCTGTCAAATTAATGTCAAATGAAATTGGTAAAAAGCTCTGCTGAAAGCAATAAATCTCTTCTCAGATCAAATTACTTCACTATTATCTGTGCCGATTTCCAATTTATTCCTAATGGAGTTCTATTTTTGTTGCTTGCCTCCACTGAGGGGCTCATCTGTTCTAAGATCTACACAAGTTTAATATCTTCCTGGACAGATATACCTTGGGTATCACCAAATCCCCAATTTGATGTAAATTATGTGATCTCTGCCTCACTGGGTTTTACTATCCTCATGCAACACATCAAGAAAAATGATGAAGCTAACTTATTTTTTTCACATTCAAATTCCTTCCTATTGTTCTGCCATTTTTTCCACATCTTGAGAAGACAAGATGTGGAAGAAAAAGACAACAGATGCCACAAAAAACTTTCAGACTTTAAAAAAGACATCAGAATGATTTCACCATTAGAGTGCTGAGGCAAAGAGCTAACCAGAATGTCAGGGCATGAATAATGCACCACAGAGACCAGACATGTCAAAAGGTAAGGCTAGGTTTTTTTTAAAAACTAAAATCTTGTCCTCATCATCACAAATCCTGTTTGAAGAACCGCATTCAGAAAATATGCATTCAGAAATGCAAAAACCGCAAAAAGTATGAAATGAATAAGTGATTGATCCGCAGTGGGTTACAGCTAGCAGGAGAGGCTCTAGACTAGATGAGATGTAGGAATAGCCTGAATTTGTACAGTTCACTTTTAGCCCACGTTTTAGAAATTATTAAATAGCGTAAAAATTCATGTGTTTTTCTTTTGAAGATCATATTACTTACCCCAATCTGCTCAGTTGGAATTTATAGGGCAGGTAAATAAACAACTTATGATAAGGATAAAACCATGCCGAATATAATATAGATACGTCTGTTTCCTAGAATCTAAGCTTATACACAAGACTTGTATGCTAGTTAATATATATGATTGTTTATAGTATAATAATATGTATCCTTTCCTGACAATTCAGTTTTTCAAGGGCAAACCGGAAGCTGAAATGTACAGTTTGCAGGCGAGAAAATACCCAAGCAGGATTGCCTCCTTCACAGTCGTTTGATAAAATCCAGCTTTTCGCAAATGTCTCCTCTCCAGTGTTGAGTTTTTAAACATTTGAGATAATTAGAGATAATAAAATCTTGTCTCAATTTGTGAGACTAACAGGAAGTTAAAATGCTGCACAGATCCAGATAAAGTAGGACTCCTGTCATCTTAGTTTGCAGCTATTAAAGATTTAAAAAATATAAACATGTAGTGATACATAAAACTCCCTTACAAGAATCAGAATCTAAGGATCAAGAAATCAATAGCATACTTTTAAAGAAAATGTTGTCTCAGACTTGACAAACTTTAAACCAGTGGCAATGTAAAAAAGTCTACAATAACAATAGGTAAGACTGGACCTCCCTGAAGCCCTGATTATACTTTTCACATCTGTCTGCTAGGGTCAGCTCTGGCCCATGTGATGTAAATTTCATCATCAGACGGTGCGTACAAAGGTCTGTGTGGATGCCTGGATGAGTGCCAATTTTTTTGTGTCTGCGTGGATTCATCCATAGAGAATTTACTTTACAATACACTAACTATGGATGCGCCCCAGGCGTCAGACTTCAAAGAAGCACGAGTACTGAGCTGTCGTGTCTTCATCCGTCTGTGTTCGTGTCCGCAACAGAGTACAATCAAGTATTAAGAAGCGCCAACCTGACTTCATTCCTCTGCATGGTTCTTTTCTAACAAACCAAATGGCAACAATGACAATAATTTAGCAAAAATGAAGAGGAGTTAAGCTCCTGCGAGTGAAAAAAGAAATTACAGGAGAAAAAAACTCAAGCGGTGAGTGGAGCAGATAACAGACAACTTTAAATAACTTCATGCTGCCAGTTCAACCTTAACTGTTGGGGAAGTATTTATTATACTATGAGGTTGTCTAGCATCACATTATTTCTTTTGTTTAATTACATGTTTAACATTAGGTAACTTAGTAGAGTAGTAGCAGACGTAGTAGAAGATAGCAACATAGTGTGTCAAGCTTGAGTTGTTGGGACAGGAGTCATAATCAGGACACTGGCAGACTTGTTAGCATGGCTAGCAGGCTGAAAGAACACAAGCAAGTAGTTACAATATTATCACTTCATAATCAGTTAACTTCTTCCCAGGTATTGCTACCAAAATAAACATGATCTCTGCCATTTCTAGAGTAAAATATTCAATTATTTAGTTTTTAATATTCTTCATATTTTCATCCGTCTATCTATCTGATATCTATCTATATGTATATATGAAAATACTATTAATGTGGAACTGTTTTAAAATGCAGATTTTGCTGTATTTTTGTTGATGTCACATATTTATAACACAGTGGTGACTAATGTTGGTTGGAGGGGGCCCCTGTGAATTTTTGCCTCGGACACCAACAGGCCGTAGAATCACTACTGGTTGTACTGCATTACTGAAGCTTAATTATTTCTCCAGTATGTCATCCCTCTATTGCCTGAAAATACTTTTATGGTTCCTCCCTTTCTGCTACGTTGCCAGCCGTTCACAGATAGAAGTGTACAGCATTGCAAACCCAACTTTTTGACCATCACCAACACACCATCAGGTTACTTGAAGAACACTTCATGCAGCCATACTCAAAGGTGTGGAGGCACTTATGCATTCAAAAGAGTGAGTGCAAGTATGGAATAATGAGGTCATTAGGAGTTGAAGCTATCAATCTCCATACTAAACTGTATAACACTGTGTATGTATCATAAAAAAGGGGGTTGAAACAAAGTTTACTCAGCTGTAAACTCTCTTGATTTGCATTTTCATCTTGTATGTTATGCATTAATCAACAATTATAATCACATTATGAAAACGAGGCGGATGAGGTGCTTCTTCCTCACAGATGAAGACCCAGGAGATCTGCTACAGCCACAAAGAAAATAAAAGTTCCCTGACAAAATCAAAATTCCAGCTGATCTGATATTTTAGTTGCCAGGAATAAAATACAGTGAACCAAGTAGTAAGTCACACTGCCTGAGTAATAAAATGTTAACCACATCCAATGAGAACGAACACTTCTTCCAGTCAGTCAGTGAGTCGCTATGACAACAGCTCTTGACAAGGGAAATCTGGTTTGATGTCATAAAAAAAAAAACAACAGCCCAGCATTGCGATAGGCTGCTTACCGACTGTGAGGATTGTGAAGCAGCCTGTCCATTCTGTAGCTAGACCGAGCTCGTAGATGTAGTTCAGATCATCTGTGCTCTTTTGTCAAAGACAGAAAGCTTATGAATAAGAAGTCCTAATGAGCATTCGTGTCAATGGGATGTCACTGTGCTGAGTTGTCCTTCATTTATTAACGTCTGGATTGGTGGCCATGACCCAAGAAACCTACAACTAATTATTAATGCTTTCTAATTAGTCTTTTGCTTCTCTTTGATCCTGTATCTTGTTATTCACCTCAGTGCCTTCTGTGCCCTTTGGAAATAGTGAAATCATTTCCTCTCATACTGTGATTTACAGTTATTACAGTACATGCAAAGACCAGGCTAGTTAATTTGGAGGTAAAAATGAGCAGAAACTGGAGGAGAGTTCAAGTCTGTAACTCATTTCCACCTTCGCTTCCTACTCCTTTTTCCTTCTCCTGCATATGAAAGTAATAATTCAAGTGTTCATGTCCTCAGTTGACTGCATAGCCTTCATTAGAGCATCACATCGCCAGGCGTGTTGGTTTCCAGGTTGTCCTCACAGCTCAGTACGAACCACAGTAATATTGATCTGCACAATATCTCAGTGAAAGACAGATGGTTGCTGGATAACAGTTAAGCTCTCGAGGGTGCCAAGCTGAGAAATTTACACATCAAAAAAACAAGTTGGCAGCATTTTTGCTCAGGTGAAAAGAGAGAATAATTTTCAGTATGTTTCAGTTAGTCCTTACAGTGTAGACCTGGTGCTGTGGAGGCAGTAAACATAGATAATTGTGAAAAAGCTATTTTTGCTTTAATAATTTAAGCACAAAGGTAAACAAAATTATTTAATATTTTTCTTAAAATTTACATTTTTCAGTTTAAACACTTGATATGTTTCTATGTTTGCTTGTGAATTTAAGAAAAGGAGTTTAATAGATCTGCAAATGTTTTTCCATTCTGGTGTTTTGTTTGTTTGTTTTTGTTTGTTTTTTAAATTTTACAGTGTCCCAACATTTCTGGACTTGGGATTTTGGAGAAACTTCATGCTTCAGTCTTTACACTCCCGTCAAGCTTTTTGGTGATTTGCAAAATTCATCTTCCAGCAGAGCTTAGCACCTGCCCATAGTGCCAAAACTAAACCAAATGGTTTGCTGGCCAAGTTATTACTGCAGTTGACTGGCTAGCCAGTCATTTGAACTGAATCCTGTAGAAAAACTATTGGGTATTGTGAAGGGGAAGATGAGAAACACCTGACCCAAAAATACAGATGAGCAGAAAGCCATTATCGAAACAGCCAGGGCTCAACAACACATTTGTAATGCCACGCCACATTGATGCAATATTAAAATGAGAAAGGAGCCTCGACCAAGCATTTATTACATAACACACTGGATTTTCCATACATTATCTGCATATGTGCATTAGTGTGTGTGTGTATGTGTATACGGGTAGTGAACCAGGTAATGTGTCCATTTCCACACATTTCCACAGCTGTTTTTTTTGTCAGAGGCTTCTTCAATTCTACAGTGGCCTCTCCTCTCACTTTAATGATTCCACTAAATCTCTCCCCAGCTACCTCCCTAAAGTGAACATCCGCCTCCGGACCTGTAAGTAAAGCCCTAGACCTGGCGCGGTGGGGCCAGTAAACATAGATGATTTGTTCCCAAACACCTTGAAAAACACCTGACCTCATCCCCAGAGCTGCAAAGCAGAGTGCATGTGAAAGAAAGCACAGGATAAATTTAGAGAGAAGGAGGGGAGAACAGGTAAAAGAGGACCAATGGTGTTTTGGGCTGCACTGGCAAAATTTGAGCAATTACACATGAGCCCAGAATCACATGGACTCATGACGGGAAGTCAAGAAGAAGATGGCAGATTCATCTATGCTGTTTTGCTACAAGAGGTTCTTTTATTCTTGCTAGCTATGACTAGCGAACATCCTACTGCCAGTTATTCAAAGACTGTAAAATTTGTTGCATGCAGCAAAACTACTACTGCTGTAATTAAAAAAGGTGGGAATAAAGTTGCGAACAATCTCTTGACTCTAACCTAGGAAAGAAGTGCAGAGAGTCAACAGGAGTCCCTCGAGCCCGTTCTCATTGGAGCGAGCGGTTCCTCAGCATCAGAAATAGTTTACATGGGACTGTGTGCCGAAGTGCTCTGGGGTTACTGTTGGTGGGTGCAATATCCTGGCAACCAAAAAGGTGTAACTGCACTAACCAAGGTATAATGAAGAAGTTTGCCTTTTGTGTAGTGAATGTTGAAAAAAAAAAAAAAAGATTTCAAACATAATTCAAGACTTGAACTCTTGTCCACCAGAGCCTTGGAGTAAGTCAGAGTAATGTCAGCGGGGGTTCAGAATTCGGGGTCGTCATGTGGTTCATGTAGATTTAAAATAGCTCCCAGAAGTGCCTCGCGGGCAACTGTAATATGTGAATACAAAGCAAGAAAACGCCCTTTTTTGGTGATTAGTACATTGATCTACAATAGTTTGTATACTGTAGAGACATGCTTCTTTGTATATTTATTTATCAATCAAATATTCATGGATTACTGTTAGCTGCAAACCTTACCTGCCTCCTTCGGTTATTTTAAACTTCTTGTTGTTCAAATCAAGTCCTAATGTCGATTACTGTATATATTTCTGTGCACTAGCATGAGTATTAGTGCACTTTCTCGGTAAATACAATTTAAAAAAACTTTGCTGTGAACTTTTTTGTCTGACAGAGGCAGAAACCTCTCTGTCCTATATGTAAAGAAATGAAACACAAACATACTACATTAGGAAGGTTTACTGTGTATGATGTGTCAGGCTTGTTTCTTATATAGTAAGACACTTTAAAGGTTTTAATGGATATTTGTATGTAAGACATTTCTGTTTATTCACAAATAAAGTGTGTTTTGACTTGTACCCGTTACTTCATTAATTCATTCATTCACTCTGTAAATCTCCAATAAAAATAAATGCTATGTCACAGTTTTTCTGTGTCCTTTCCCTACTGTTGTCCTTGTAGACAGTCTTTACTGTAGTGTGTTGTGCTGCTCAACCAGAGACTACATGTGCAGTCATCCCATTGATACCAAGAGGAGAGAAACGGCTGGCTTGATGTAGAAAGACAATCTTATTTTAACTACAAATTACAACAACAAATGTATAAATGAATCAATTTCAATTGTTTTAAAATTTTATACACTTCTTACAAAGACCAGACAACTGAGAAGCTTAATATTTGGTTTATTAAAAAAAAGAAGAGGGTAATTCTAGAAAATCCCAGGGTGATGAGCAGTGCTCTGCGGTACATTTGTTCTGATACCAAATAAATACAGGGCCAGTACTGCTGATACCAACACTTTCAACTTATAAAGGCTGCTTATGCAGGAGAGGGCAGTGTGTCATGACTTCTGAGATAATTAATCATCAATTTTCGGAACAAATAATGACCACTAAATCACACCTTTTCTGCTTTTCATGTATTTTGAAACTGGGTTTATAAATAAAATAGAAGTGACAGTCAACACAAAAAGCTTCAGACATTTTTCATAGTATATGTTTAAGGTAAATTCTTTTTAATTCCAAAAATGTATTTATTTAGCACAGTTCACTGGGCTACAAGTTGAACTTATACATGGTTTCTATCCTCTATCAACTCGCATCGATCTGACACCAAAACCAGCACTGATATCGATACTATCGATATTTGGATTGATCAGCCCACCTCTAGTGTTCTGGCTCCAGTAAATTATCCTGTGGATTTACTGGAGCTTGGATAGCTAAATGCATTAGAATATTAGGTGTGGGTTTTATTATCCAATTTAAGTCCATGAAATTATCATCAGTTACTATCAATTTGTATAAATAACACACACTAATACTGTCATATTATACATGCTTGGTGTTGTATATAATAATATTTTATAAAAACTTAAATATATAGTGCAATTGTACATTTAACCTTATGCTTTATTTTTTAAAGTTGGTAGCATATTTATTTTTTTTGTATCCTCAGTCTCATGCTTGCAGCCACTACCTTCACTCTTCTTTCACTTAAGGCTAACAATCAATCAAATATAGAAAATAAACCAAATATAGAGGGATAGTAGTGGACAGAATCACAAAGACTAAAACATTATTTACTGTCTTTTTTTAGTTTGAAATAGAACATAATTTTCAGTTAATTAGGTATAAGTGGGTAGCATTATGTGATCGCTAACATTATCACCCTAGGCTAATCATCTGTCAATAATCCAAGCCATTGGTGACTGAGCCACTGACATGTTTTTAGGCACAAATGAATTTAATTTATGTGAGTTGATAATATACAGTCCTATTTTTTAACATCTTACCTTTTGAAAACTTCTGTGATGCTATATATTGATAGCACAGCTAGCATATGTTGCTAACCATGCTATTGATATGTTGCAAGGCTCCATGAGTCATCATTGCTGGAAAACTATGGTCAATTGGAGTGTACGGAGATGATGCTACTCTGACTTATTCAGGAGCTCTGTTCTCCTCAAGTTAAAAGTCATGTGCTTCTGTAACGGAGCATTTTGTAGATTTTTGTTCTTTAACACAAACTAAGTTCAAGTTTAAAGAAGTTTTTTTTAGAGCTCTGTTCACAGAGATCAAGGTTTTTCTATTCACAGTTGGGGATTTTTTTTCCTACAAGGAACTTAAAACCAAAACAATTACCAACCAATAAAATAATTACCACTTCCTTTAAAAGCAAAGAATCGATGGCAGAAATTGAGATCACAATAAAGCTAAAAGCAGAATTAGAAGCAAGTGCTAAAAAAACAATTATCAAACTGTTTTGTCTTCACCTGGAAAGGTGCTGAAATCAGTACAGTGGTAATTTCCTTAAAAATAGACTTTTCCACTTACAGTTGAATTACAGCCTATGCCGTTAAACCAGTTCTGTCCTCTGTGTGTTTATGTCTGTGCTTGCATGCACTTGAGAAGCCTGCCAATATTACCATCAGTATCCAGTCATCTAATAAATGCAGAATCTTGCAAGTTTCATTCACAGCCACCAGCAGGGCCACAGTGAAACCTATTGATTGCCCGTGCTTACAGTCACCTGCGGCCGTGGCCAAGGACCCATTGGTTTTGGGGTGAGATGTGATCAGTGCGGCTGCCAAACGAGTGCAGTGAAGGCGGCGATACCGAGGCGCAACTCAGCAGAGTTTTTGGGTGGCAGACGAGCTGTCACTTAACCTTGAAGTTGTGTTCAGCCTGGCTCTAAATAATGCCCTTGGGAGGAGGGAGAGGAGGCGGAGGGAGTGTGGCGTGGGAGGACAGGAGGAGGTGTGGTGGAAAGGGAGGCAAGGTGAGAGAAAAATACAAAGAGAGAGAATGGCAGGGTGTGCATTTAAAGAGCTGCAGAGACTCTGGGAAGGAGGGGAACAGGGTGAGGGGGGGAGTGGAGTAAAACAGGATGCCAGAAAGGTCACTAGGCAAAAATGATGAAGTCATCTGTATTAGATTTTCTGCTGCTGCAGCCCGGAAGAAAGCTGGCTGCTTGCCAGAGAGGTGAGCAGCCTCTACCTGCAGCCAGAACTCCTCAGGCATTAGCAGCTCATCGTTTTTTTTCTGGATTCACATCGAATTTTAATCAACATCTTGGGTAATTTGAAATTACACCGCGTCTAAAAGGTTCTCTCTACATCCTGAGGTACATACCCACTGAGATATCCAAGCGATAAGTGCACATGATTTCCATCTGGTTTTCTGTTTGTTTCTGTGTCTGTTTCCTGTATCCTGAGCCACTTTGTAAAAATTCAATAATTGTTCCCAAAAAAGTTTGGAGACGGTGGCTTCCTCCAGGGCCCTGCATCAACTCCCCCTACTCGCTTCTGCGACTGCTAAACCACTGATGCAACAAATAGGCAATCCACTCCCTGTGGCCCAGGACAGCTCTAAGTCTGTAGCCTCTGCAGTGAAGGCCTTTCCATCGCTCGCAGAAACTTCCCCTGTCAACAGTGGCACAGTATAATTATAGATGACATTTTTTTTTCTCTTTGGCCTGAGAATAGTGTTTTTAAGGACGCAAGCAGCAGGCAATTTTCTTCAATTGAAAAACCAGGCTGTTTGTTTAATGGAACAAAATCCATCCAAAACTATTGCATTATGTATTCATAAGCTTCCCATCTGACTTAGACTTCAATAAACAGTATCAGTATTGTTTTCCGAGGACTTCTTAAGTTGGGGAATACACAGAGACACATCAGCAGATGAAAACAGCGGGCAGGTGAGGAATATGCTCTAAAGCCTCAGAATTTGTTAGTAATGCACAGAGGAGGATGAATCAGATGAAACTATGACCAAACGTTTTCGCTTCGTTTCTGTCACACTGCTGTACATGGGTGTTTTCATTTATTTTGCTGAAATTCAGCTCAATTCAAGACTATGTGGATGACTAATCCAAGAATGAACTTCCAATTTAAGTGTGACAGTCTATGATGATTCTGCTCTGCATTCATTTATTTCTTCATGAGACCCATGGCATTCTGCAGACCTGCATAAAGTTTGCACCAAATTTCAACTGAGGAGACAAATCATCAAAAGCACCAACCATGAAGAGTGATGAATGGTCACATGGTGTCCAGCTCACCTGCTGAATACCCAGCCCTTAACCACTTCCTTGCCCTCCTTTGTAATGCCACAATTATCTACTGATTCACTGATCCACACCACTAGGATCTACAACAATGACATCTGAATGTTGTTCGGACTGGAGAAGTGTAGTCGGATGGTAACAAAGAGAGGGAAAGTAGTCTGAATAGGAAGTCTCAGCTGAATAGGAAGAACAAGATTCAGGCAATCAACACCTACGCCCTGCCAGTGATCAGATACCCCGCCGGGGTAATAAGCTGGCCAACGGATGAGATTTTGTATTAATGGAAGCCAAATGGATAGATGACTGCCCATGTCTGAGTTTAAAGCATCCCGTGAACACCCTGCTACCACATTTAATGCTCACCAATTAAGAAAAAGCTTACTAAAAATTCACCCAGGTGAAATCGTGCGATGATCAAAGAAATTGCAAAAAACCCCAGGAGCTACATCCCAGACTTGCCTGCCTTAGGTAATCATGTTAAATGTTAAAGTTCAGTATAATTAGAAAAAGACTGAATAAGTATGACTTGATTGTAAGTGTTGCCAGGAGAAACACTGTCAAGCACGGTGGTGGTGACATGTTGATTCAGGCTCGTTTTGCAACCGTGCAGTCATTGAGTCTAACTCACTGAACTCCCTTGTATTCTAAAATGGGACACCATCTGTCCAACCCCTAACGCTTGGCCCAAATCGGGTCATGCAACAGCACAACGATCCCAAGTAAGTGATCCCATATAAAAGAAAAGAATCAGGGCACTCCAATGATCCACAACTATGTGAGAGATAGAAGCGCCCTGACACACTGGTGCCGAGACAACTATCTCACCCTCAACGTCACAAAGACAAAGGAGTTGAGAGTGGACTTCCGGAGGTGCAGAGAAGCACACACACCCCGCTTCCGTTTCCTAGGTGTACATCTGGCAGAGGACCTCACATGGTCAGTACACATAAACAAAACAGTGAAGAAGGCGCAGCAGCGCCTCTTCTTTCTCAGGACACTGAAGAGATTTGGCATGAGCCCCCGCATCCTCAGGTCCTTCTACCGCTGTGCCATTGAGAGCATCCTCAGTGGATGCATCACCACCTGGTACGGCAACAGCACCGCTTACAACCGCAAAGCTCTACAGAGAGTGGTGCGGTGTGCGGAAAGGATAATTGGAGGTGAGCTTCCCTCCCTCCAGGACATCTACAGGAAGCGGTGCCTGAGGAAAGCGGGGAGGAGCATCAAAGACTCCAGTCACCCCAGTCACAAACTGTTCAAACTACATCCGTCAGGCAGGAGGTACTGCAGTATCCGGTCCCGAACCAGACTGAGGGACAGCTTTTTCCATCAGGCCATCAGACTACTGAACACTTCATAGACACCTCACCTTCACTTACCAGAACTTCAACATTATGCACTCCATACTGTACATATATGCCATTTCTTTTGCACAATATCCAACTGCTAACCTCTGTATATTTTATTTTATTTTATTTTATATATATGTATACAC
>VUQG01023829.1:11356-52109 GCA_015106755.1 Etia nguti
GTGTCCTGCAGCTATAGGCTGTAGAGCATATAATCTATATATACTAAATTAGTTGTAGTTTTATTACTTAGGTGGAATTTCAATATTCCTATTATCATGAAAGTAGCATTGTCAACAGTCGACCATAAAGGCGGAAATTACATCGAAGCTCCAACAGATGGTAGTATTTACCTGTTATGGCTTTACAACTCAGCAGTTGACAAGCCTTGTGTTGCTGGGCAATACTGCACATTTTAGTATTGATCCAATACCAAGTAAATCAAGGGCCAGTATTACCAATACCAATACCGATGCTTATGTAGGGTGGAGCTGTGAGTCATGATTTATGAGATGAATGATTCATTTTTAAATTCTGAACACATTTTAATGACCATTAACCACTGTAATGTTTTTACTGTCCACAATAATTACTAAATGTAACAAAACACACCTTTCAGCTTTTCAAGCTTTTCATCTTCTGTTGTTTATATGTGCAATAGGCTTTAAATAAAATAGATGTGACAGTCAACACAAAACAGCTCAGACATTTGTAATAGTGCCTGTTTATATTCTTTCATTTCCCATCCAAAGATTATTTGACACAATTCATTGGACCACATACTGAACTTAGAGGATAAAAACAAAGTATCAATCCTATCAAGATAGCGTTGATCCAATGCCAGTATTGGTATCAATACTGTTCATATTGGTTCAATACAGTACCCTTACACCGTACCCCTTACTGAAGTGGTGCTCTGTTCTTCCTGATAAGTGCTGAAATTAAAACATCTGTGCTAAACACTAGCATACTGTCAACTGGACATGCAAGGAAACAAAAAAGCTGTGAAAAGAGATTAAGTGTTTCTAAGGGTATTCCACAAATATGTTGTGAAATGTGACATTTCACGCAGATTATTGCCCTTGCTTTGTAATACAGGGATTCTCAATCTTGTGTTGTGTCATTCAGGCTATTTAAAATTGAAAAAAAAAAATACTCACTGAGTTTTTTGTGCTCTTGTGTTCACCAGAGTAAACAGAGACAAGAAACAAAACAAGAGAAAAGGAAGAAAATAATTGCCATGCATGGTCTTGGTAAAGGCTGCAATTTCTTCTGCTAACATCTGATCTCTGTATGACATTGAAGTTTATGGGACCATATTTAAACTCCTTAGATGTGGCTGTAGCCTATTTGACACAGGAAAAAAAAAAATACAACAAAAACTTCAAAACATACACTACTTGAACTCCAAGATCAAAACACTCTGACTGTACTGTGTGCCCCTTTCTGAATATACCAGGAAAAGCCCACTTTTGAAAGGGAGACATTACAAAAACTCTAATTTTCTAAAATCCTCACTGAGCAGCCACCATGCTTTTCAGACAGAAGAAACAAAAAGTACGTGTCGTCATGTTCACAGGATTGAATTAAGCTTTTAAGGAGCTTCACGCCCTGCCCTCTGTGATATATGAGGCGGCTCAGTTGTCTTATGGGGTTGCTTTGCTGTGTGTGCCATAGGGCGCCTTGCAGGATAAAATCAGAAGATTATTGAGACACATATGGGGAGAAACATACAGCTAGAGGGCTCTATCACTTAACAGGATAATGATTTAAAGCTTTCAAAACACTGGACCACAGTGAAGTATCCAGTATGACTCTTTTTTTGTATTCATTCATAAAACATGTTATTTTTGTTAGTGCCAAATGATTTCAGGGATTGATTTAGTTTTAATAATTATGCCCACATATATTTGTGCACACTTACTTTAGACTCTTGTCGCTGTATATCACTGAAATCAATTTTTAGCGATCGTATTTAGCACAGTTGTTCGAATGCTGATACTTTTCATGCAATCTTAGTGTAAGTTTTCTAAATCACCATGGGGCACTGGAGTTTAACAATGGCAATGAGAGTTAAATAAAGTCTATACTAGTAATTACCTGATAATTGCTCTGGTTTATGTGCTTTAGCCCCGCAACTAGCAATCATCTATAAAACCAGTTAATGACCATTAAAGAGCGAAATGGCCTGCTTGAGTGGAATAAAACTATCTGATGTATTAATCTTATCGTCCGCAGTGGATGCAAAGTAACTGGATGAAAAATGAAGTCCTAAGATATACAGCACCCTTTCTTCTGCATTACTACTACACTACATAAAAAGTAATTAATTTGTTGCTTTGAGTTGTTTTCCACTCTGCAGTGATGGGACAGGAAATTTAAATCTTGGTATTATGTTACTTAAGGGCATCTACCTTAGGCATCTGATTTAATATGTCCAAACTGTGTTAATGAATCTCTTATTATAGAATGATTAATAAACCTTGGATCGGCCTCTTTGCATTTTAAGAGTGGTGCCTGTGGGTTCGTGGACATAATTAATCCACCTGTCTACACCCCCTCTAAAATTAAAGCAAATGCGGAAAAGGTGTCTTCTACAGAGGTCACCAGAAGTCTGCTAATGTATGCACTGATAGCTGATAACCTTATGAGCTCATAATATTTGACGCTGGGGTGTGTGCTCATATGTGCGCAGGACACGAACCTCAGAGTTTCTTTGATTTTAATGTGGCGGTGTTTTATGGAGGGGTTTTTTAAACTGATTTTTAATGATATGTTCCGAATGACAGCCTCTGAAAACTGATAACTAAAAATAACTGCTGTGACTATGTCCTTCATAGCTGACTGCCTGCCATCTCAGCCCTTCTCTCTCTCGATTTGTGCTATCCGCCTTGTCCTCTTTCATTTAACCTTGGACATGCTCTCATGTTAAACAGCAGAATCATGTGATAACATTTCATCAAAAAAAAGGAAATGGATTCCCAGAAGACACTTAAAAAACCAGTTTGGTTATGACTGAAACCCATGGCCGTGGGTCTCAATCACACTCTTGCTCCTGGGCACTTTATTAAGCTGTTAGGTATGCTCCAGACTGCAGCAGTGTCAGCTCTGTTGGCTTTCCCTGTATTGTTATTTTAGATATACACTGGTTGAAAAGTAGGGCAAAGTCAAAATTTTCTGGTCCTGACACATTTTTATAGATTCCATTGAAATGCCATCTTTCACTCCCCCACCTTAAGCTGGGACATTTTGAATGTCACTACTGTGCTTTTAAGGTGACCCCACTCTTGGCGATCCATCACAGCCGACTGCAGTTAAGGTTCATGCAAAGACCGAAGAGATCAGATTAAGCAGGCCTTCACTAGATCGTGGCAGGCTATCAAAACAATGACACCTTGCTCAGAAGAACCTCAGAGGAGCTGCTTGCACTCCCCGGAAAACAGGGAGAGAGATTTTTTGCTTTCTCCTCTGCATGCAGTGACATGGGAATCAGAGTTTGTCAGCTTTATAGCTCCATATATCTCATATCCATTTGCCATCTGATTGCTTTCTGTCAGGACATCCAAAGTAGAGTTGATTGTGCTAATGATAATGTGTCACAGCGATATGGCCCTAGTTAGGCGCAAAGCAGGGCTGCCAGCCAAGAAGACAAGGAGAGGCTTCAGGCTGATGTTGTGTTGTGCTGTTGTAGGTGATTGATGACTCTCTCTGTTGTAGTGCTTTGATTAAGACTCCAGTGATTTATCGCCACTGCTCACGATGTAATTAGACTCTATATACACTCAACAAAACAGTGTTGTCCTCCTATACTGTAGGATGCCAGCAAGTGTGGGTGTGTTTTTTGTGCCTGTGGGTGCTATGAGTTATCTTCATAGCCATACATCTAGTACAGTATATTTTGCTGATGTGCATCTAAATGGTTGCCAAGTGTGAATACATTCACATTAAAGCACATTCACCCTGCACACTTTTCTGTTTTAAAGTAGGAAATGTAGCCAGGAAATGTGCTGCACGTGATACAAGATTTATTCAGTGTATGATGGATTACCTTTGACTGAAGCTGTCTGGAGTGTTTTCACTTGGCTATTACCAGGATGCTCTGCGAATAGATATTTGCTGTGAAAATGAACCCTTGCTGTTTTTATGGTTGGGTCAATGCATTTTTGGTCTGTCGAGATCTCCTTAGTGTGACAGGAGAAGTGGAAAGATACAGAGCTCATCTAAAATTTACCTTATAATGACAATTTAGAAGATTAAAAGCCCAGGAAATGTATACTCTAAAATTAATTACACAATCCTACTCCTAATGCTGCAGATTATTTTTTGAAATGTATGGAAACAGCTCTAAACTTTAGGCTAGCATTGTTGTCACCATTCTGAAGTGAAATAGAAAGTTCAGGGTGGCTGTACCGTCTCCAAGGTGTTCAAATAAAATAATCCATCATCCTATGATGTGAGGAGTGTGGCGTCATTGCTGGTTTGCACTTTGTTCTTCCTGTTGCTGATGGGCAGCGCCCACAGACAATTTGTGCTTGACACTTCCTGCCTATGTGGGAGGGGGACTCGCTCTGACCTTGCAGCACATGGTGTTTTGTTGTTGTTGTGATTTTGCTTTTTCTTCTTCTTTCTTTTCATTTAACCTCCCAATTTGGTCCGATAGAGTTATTTCTGCACTGGAGGGAGAGTTAAACATTGAGAGCAACAACTATAAGGTGACTTTAAAGCAAAAGGTATACAGCTGTGCTCAGTGAATGTAACTCAACTCATTAAACACAGCTGCTCCACTGGTTTCGGGTGTATTTAGCACTATGTTATTGTTTATTTACTGTTGTTTTTTTAGATTTTAAAGAGGCTGTCACTTTTCATTCTATATAGTATACCACACTCATCCTTACACTAAATTTAAAGCTTCAGCCAGTAGATGATTAGTTTCATCTACTGGTTTTTACAGAAAACTGGAAGTGGACATGAAATGAATCACATGAAATATATTGCAGTAGTGAGTTGTTGAGGTCAAACCAGGCTTCTCTGGTTTATCTTAAGCTAAGAGACTAACAATGTACAAATAAGGGAGAGGTGTCTCTCTTTCTCTGTAATTCTTTTACTTTCATTTCGACTCTTGATTGCTTGAGTTGAGACATCTATACCTTAGTAGTAGACTTTACCTTGGGGATAGGGTTGGAACAAGTAGCATATTGCTATTTGTTCTAGCATCAGGAAAATCTGTCATCTTTCCTGGTGTGCATCTGTGTAGTGTTGATAGCAACGCTGATATATTCCTTTAAACGGATCTTTGGGAGAGACTAATTCTATGTTTCTTTCAAGGGCTCCAGAGGAATTACGGGTATCCTTAAGACCATGAAACGGAATTTCCCTCTGACTACTTCAACTGCTTTTATTCCTGCTTGTACTTCCTATTTCCTGGCCTCCTCGGTATGCTTCCTGCTCTGCCATCTCTACTGTTCCTCCAACCCCGTTGTCCTTTGCATGCCTGAAGGAGACACTCTACATAGTAAGGACAACATCCAGTCCAACATACAGTTTCCTCACAGAAGTGAATTAAGTGACAAACAACTCTGAAGAAAATGCAGAACAGAGAACATACAAACAATCATTCTTTTTTTTTCTTAAATCTATTGACTAGCAGGCCATAAACTCCAAGGAAGAGGTGCGCTTCACCACTTTGCACTTGTCACGT
This sequence comes from Etia nguti, assembly GCA_015106755.1. Taxonomy (NCBI): domain Eukaryota; kingdom Metazoa; phylum Chordata; class Actinopteri; order Cichliformes; family Cichlidae; genus Etia; species Etia nguti. The sequence goes on from VUQG01023829.1 coordinate 16,873, forward strand.
GTTACCCTTATGTCACTGTAGTGCAGAAAATATATCATAACCCTGAAGAAGTCTCATTGATTTCCCATTCAAATACCCTCAACAGATTTCTGTGACACAGGAAATGTAATTTTCTCTCTGCTTCAACAATCTTAACGCTCCTATTATTCTAGTAAGTTTTTGACAGGACAAATTAAGGCCCAGAGTTACTGCAGAACTCATTTAGTCAGCAAATGAAAACTGCTTAAGTGATTTCCTTTGACCTCTTTATTTGTGGCAAGTTTTGTTTGAATGTAACCCTCTGAGGTCCAAGTCATCATCTGTGATGACCCCCAACCCTAAAGGTAACCTTCAATTCAATCCAAATATGTATTGTTTAATTGTTCTCCCAAGTCTTGGCAACAAGAAGACAAGAAATAATCATTCTAAATGACATATCAAAAACTATTTAATTCTTTTTCCAAAAAAGTACATTTTGTCTTCTCCAAAATAGAGGGTTAGGGTCAGGCTAGTTCCCACCCTAAGGTTTCACTAGGAGTTCTTATGGCCCTTAATTTTTTTTCTCCCTTTTCCTCTGCAGAGCATGGGCCAGGGTGGAGCTTTAGGAAGTGGGGTATATCCTTCCTCTCCAATGAGAACATGACTGAGGGGAGAGGCTGCGGGTTTGGATGGCTGTGTCTTGGCACCACTGGCGAGAATTCGGAAAACCACAAGCAACTTAAAGCATATCTCCTCCATCACTGCACTGGGATGTATTCGGGTAATATTCACACAAAGCAGTCACAGAAGATCATAATACTGAAATACTCAGCAGCCTAGCTGGGAGCATAACTGCACTAAGGTGAAAACGCTCACGAGATTTGCATTGTAAAAGTAACACCCAGAAGAAAACATGCTCTTCTAGTGTACCAACTTCACTGCATCTAAAATAAAATCTATTTAGCATTTTAATATTTGCCTTCTGTCTCGTCATATCAGTGATATTTACTGAAGCAATAACTGATTTTTAAATGCATTCATAATGACTGTCTATGTCACCTAATGAAAAGAGTAGTAACATTTTATTCCATTTTAATTGAGATGTACTTTAAGTGGTGGGCTATAATCATGAGACTCCTTGTTCATATATCAAACATTAATAATAGGCGTATTCATTTGAGGGATATCAAATATTAAATCGATGGCCAAGACAATTTAATCCATAAATACACTTTACTAATATGGTTACAGTCTCCTTACCTAACATTTGCTTTGTAATCACACTGAATAGAGAACTGCCTTAATTTATAGGCCTAATACTGTGCAACTACACAGTAAACAGAGAGAAAATAAAAGGATGAAAAAGGAGTTTCATTTTACAGCCCACATAACCTGTAAATGATGTCTACAAAAGGCTGAACTATGCAAGGAATATAACCCATAATTACAATAAATGAGAGGTGAACTTTGCAGCATGCGAAGCACTTAGAAAATCACTTGTGGGGGGAAAAAAACGTGTAAAAGAAGATGAAATTGGTAAACAGAAAGCTTTCGACCCCATCCTCTCACCTGTAGAAACTTTTATACCTGTACATTCACTTCACTCAGTCAGCTGTAATGGCATATTTGTTTTTCTCCTTGTGCAGATGCCCTCCCACCATAACAAATGCACAACTAAAAGGAGAATGTTTATTAAAGCAATTTGGATGCTAACTTATTTAGTAGGATGATGGGGAAACAGTGTCATCTGCTCCTGTGGGCCTCTCAGTGAAGTAATAGCTGTCTCTTTATGCATTACTGAATGTATCTTACATTACACAGAAACAAAGGGGCACCCACACATTTATATTTAACAGCTACAAGTGTACATTGCACACATCCCGTTTCTCAACCCAGGGCAGCTGTGGCTTCATCATACCAAACAAAGGCTTACTCTCTCTCTCTCTCTCTCTCTCTGTATCTCTCAGTATGTCACTGTCTCCCAGCATCACCCTGAGTGATTGCCAGTCATGACACCCACCTGCTTGTACCACAAAATCCACCCAAATGCCCAGGAAATTAAATGCTCTACCGAGGTAATGAAGAGTGTAAATCCTGCTTGTATTCTCTGCCCATGGCCAGGGCATTGTGGGGGCAGGTATTACCATATTAAGCCCAGACAGAGGGAATCAGCTCAGCATTCCCTCATTACACCTCATCTAGTGGGGATTTACGGCTTTTCTAAAAAACAGCATGCCCACAGCTGTAGTCTTCGCCTGTGGGTGGGAGCGGTGTGCCAGGCAGTTTGATATCAAATTATCCATTATGAGTATATTTTCATGCACACGGTAACTTTTTGAATTTGGTGGAAGAGCTACAATGCTAGATTAACCCTCAACACACATGTGGACGATAAGACTTCCCAGCTGCTTATTTACACAATTAAAGCTCATCTGAATCAGCATATTACTATTCTTTTCATAGGATCTCATGTCTTTCGCTGCAAGATCAAAAGTATAAGTTTAGGTTTCTTTTTGTTTCATAACACTAATATATTTTTCACAGACAATATCATACCTCTTTTTGTTCATTATTAGCAAGTGAGACGCGATGAACACCGTGCACCGTGACTGCAACAAGCATGATATAGCCATTCATTTTGAACAGATTTCCCCTCCTGATAACAGCTGCCGAGGAACAGATTAATAATGTTGTGGAAAATGAGATTATGCTGACTCATTAAGTTTATATCTCTCTGTAGAAGTAGATAATGGTTCTGCCAGTGATCATAACAGTCGGCACAAAGTCACCAGAATGCTTGATTATAAATGAAGCCCTTGAAATCTTCTGCCACTGGGGGAGTTGGATAACTTTTTTTATTGAAAACCTAGTTTACGAGTTGCCAACAGTTGTTTGTCTCTTGAAAAGAGAAAGTAATAAACAACAGGCATAAAACGTAAGGATAGAAAAAGGTAACTAAATGCTACCCTGAAGAGAAGACAATAAGACGTATACAAAATTTATTGTTTAAAAATGTCATCCCACATTTGTTTTTGTTCCTAAAATGTCCTGGTGGATGCATTTCTGGAGCAACCACTATTACTTAAAGTGTACGTGCAAGCTCACTGAATCAGATACTAGGAAAAGACTCCTGCTGGGAGTGTAACTCATTTACACAACAAACAGCTTGTGCACACAGGTATGTAGAAAAAAAATGGAAATTGACACAAGTGCACGGATTTCACTGCAAACAATTTATGAACAGCCTAGGGCAGGCCCCTGAGTTTTTAGTGTATCTATTTGCTTTTTGTGTTTTTTATTTTGTCTCCCTACAGTTAATTTACCAGTTTTCAAAGTGAAGTAATCTATTAACACAGCGGGGGACAGATGGTTGTCGTTAGTACTATGCTATATTTTGGAGACCGTAACATGCGCATTATTAGCCTGTTTAATAAGCACTAGCAATCTAAAATGAAATCTTCTCATTGAAATACCAATCTGGAAAAACATATCAACACTAATTAATGCCACAGCTCACTAGAGTATGTAACTGAACTTCATGAATGTAGTACCTGGTTTAGCTTCCAGTTTGAAACCGTCAGTAAAAAATCACAGTCTTCTTTACAAGACAAGACTTCACAATATCAGACATGCGACGGCAGTCAGAGTAGACTGAGACAACAATGTCACATTTGCACTAAAATGGAGGCCATACAACCTCCTCTCAGCCCCTAAGACCTGGACGGAAGCCTGACTACAAATGCAGAAGTGCTGCAGTCAATTTGTACTTCTAACATAGATTTGTCACACACAACCCACAGGCAAATATCTGTAAAGTGTTCAATCAGAGCTGTCAAGATGAGGTTTTAGCATGTGGGATGTTGACGGAGGATCGATATGACTCCATCAGGACTAAGCCATTCCCTCAGTTCTAATAAACACAAACCATCACCCACTTGAAGATGCCGCTCTTGAGCAAACCAAATCCACGACACACTGACTATCCTGCAGGATTAGTAAATTTTGTTCTCTTCGGATGTGGTCGCACACATCACATATTGTATGGTTTTTTTTTTTCTGTTCAACCTGCCCCTGGACTATCGACAGCATTTGAAGTCATGCTTCCAGCTGTTATCAGCTCTATATCCCTGTCTTGAAGGCGGTGAATGTATAGAAAAGTGATCTCTACTGTCGTTTCAGAAGAAAAACACATTGTTCATGCCTCCAAATGAACGATAATAAATCTGACAAGATCAGTTGTTCCAGTGTCATATTTTTCTTGAGATAATGCAGTGGTGATATGCCTTTTCTGAAATACAGATACTGTTTGATAAGACCCATATGTGTCTTGGTTGTACATCCCCCATGGCAGTATTGAGGTTGAAATATCACACCATGTGCTATGAGGAAAGTGACAGAAACATAAATGAGGCTAAAGGAAAAAGATTACTGTTGAGTGTGGTTTTAGAGTTTTCAATAACTTAACACCAGCAAGATAAACAGAAACACGTCAAGATATTTAGGGTACTTTATATGAAACATATATATATATATATATATGTAAAAGCCTCTTAGATGTCAGTCTTGCCCTTAGGTGCAGCTTCAGGTAGAGTAGCACAAGATAGGCTTTATCACTAAATTCAAAGACTGCAGCCACATACTACAACAGCTTTATTGTAACCTCACAAATAGTAGCTCTTTCTCCTATTATTTTCTACCCAAAAGCCTAAAGAGAAAGTGGTGACAGACTAAAATACTGCAGCAATTAAAAAGAAAGGGGGTGAAAAGAGAAAGTTGCTAATGGGTGGAGAACATAAATCAAATCCATGTTTTTTTTTTCAAAGAAGGGGAAGGGGAGAGATGGGGAGAGAAAGGGGGTGTGAAAAAGAGACAGCACCATCTGTCTCTGTGGACAAAGTACTGAACACTTGCATTCAAGCATATGTTCGACTGATCACACAGATCACCAACCGTATGTGCTGAGGTGGGATGTTCCTGTGGGGAAAAAAAAGGTGGCTCAAAGGCATTTTACACCCAGTGTAGGTAACTGCTGCTCTGCTGAGCAGTGGAAGATCCAATCAGAAGGATGGCATGCAGAGAAAGTGTTGCTTTAATAGGCTTCACACTTGACTCAGATAAGCCCAGTTTTAGGATAAAAGCTCCTTGTGTACAAGATATTTTTATAATGCTATATTATTAACATCAGCATTCATTACCTCCTTTAGTACCATCATCAAGATTTCTTTGGTTTCTCACTAAGTATCCATCCATCCATCATTTTCCACTTAAACCCTTCACCCCTTTTGAATTACTCGTGGGGGACCCCAATGTATTTCCAGGCCAGATGCAATCTATAAACTCCAAACCTTCAAAGGAAGGTGGGCAGCAGGCATCTGACCATATCCCCAAACCACCCCAACTGGCTCCTTTCAGCAATGTAGAACACCTGTACAAGGAGCTTTGTCTGGATGTCCAAGCTCCTCACTCTATTTCTAATGCTGACTCTGCCACAGAGTCAACTGTGGAGTCTAATGCAAAGTCTACTGCTGACTCTGCTACATCTTTGCAACCCTACATTTTCGATCATTACTCTAATCTTATGGCAATAGGTGAGGGATGAAATTTAGATTGGTAAATTGAAAGCTTCACCTTTTGACTCAGCTGTCTGTTCAGAAGACAAGTACATGCCTGCATTACTGCTGACACTGGTCCATCTCACTTCACTTGATCCCAAGGCTAGTTTACTGTAATGACATTTACATTGCCTTGGCTGTATTGTGTTTAGCAAATTGTCATATAAGCAAGTGTGTGGCAACCAAGAATGCAGGACTCGGCTAAACAGAATAAAACTCAAAATCACAGTTTCATTGCTGGTAAAAACGGTGAGAAAAAGCAAAATGCAAAAGTAAACAGTAACAGGACATGATATACTGACTGGAAGGAAAACAGATAAACAGAAACATCACCTACAATCAGGGAGAACACGACTGAGAGCCAAGGGAGACGCAGACATTAAATACACATGAGGAGATTGGGGCGGAGTGGACACATCTGGGGAACACAGCTAACAAAATGTGACTGATGAGACAGGAGAAAGAAAACTGAACATCACACACACAAGACAGGAGAGTATCAAAGTAAAACAGGAAGCAACGCAGATTGAGACTTAGACTAAGGACTGGACATAGAAAGAAACTAAAATCATAAGGAACCAAGAGCTAGAAGCGAAGATAAACTCAGAAGCACAAAGTAATAATACGCTTATAGAAGAAGATAAATTTTCATTTTCTTTTGGCTTCTCCCTTAATGTGTTGCTATATCAGATCACCTCCCTCCGTCTCACACCATCCTTAGCCTCCTCTTCTGTCACACCAACCCTCTGCATGTCCTCCTTCACTACATCCAATCTTTTCTGTGGTCTTCCGCTTTTCCTCCTGCCTGGTAACTCCATCTTCAGCTTTCTTTGTCCAGTATATCCACAGTCCCTCAACTCAGCATGTCTAAACCATCTCATCGTTGCCTCTGTTACTAATCTATTTTTAATAGTTTCCATCCCTTCTGGTCATTCTAAACTAAGATAAACAACATGTGGACAGGCTACCTTTGCTGCTGTGTTAGCATTTAGCTCAAAGCTTAGCTGTGCATGTGCAACTTCACAGGGCTGCTAGCATGACTGAAGGTCAAGCGTCAGTTCCCAGAACTGAAAAATTAAACCACTGCTTAAGTGGTAAATGCTTAAGTGGTAAATATGACACTGGCTCTAAAAATAAGTCAGTCCCCAGAAATTCCCATGTTGAAATGTCCAAGCTAACAGCATTAATAGCAAGTTTACAAACTGATACAAAAAAAGGTTTTAACCTCAGTGAATAGTTTCCTCTTTAATAATTAATAACTCCTAAGGAGATGCTTAAATAACTCATCGCTTTGGATTTTTGCTAAGGCCTAAAGTTGGGCTTTGATTGACCGGAGTGCTGACACAGGCATCTGTAGCCAACAGTTGCATGCTAGGCCTCACTTCTCCTAATTCCAGTCATTGAACTGGACAAAGAGGTGGAGTGCAGGAATCAGTGGGTGATTTCATGGTGGCCTCATTTCTCTTTCATATACACTCTATAGGTAGCTCTCACAGAGCCTTTAGAATAGCTGAGGACTCAAGTTTATTTAGCCTCTATTTCTCCACTGACAAAACTTCTTGCTGCCCTCCTGCTTTACACGGTTAAAAGCATCATTTTCAGCAATTTTCCACATCACGTTAGAGGAAAATTGCAGTTTGTCATCACAGCAGGAACACCTTCGGTCAGTTAAATCCGAAATGCACCCAACCATTTTACATGCAAGGGACCTGAGAAATTGTGATACTGGCTAATTACATTTGCTTACAAAGTGTAAGGTAAATGTTGACATGATGTATCATAGCCTGCCAAATTCCCCCACCTCCAACCACCTGCATCACAGTGATTGAATAGCTTTAGAGGTATCAACAATATTCACCAATCACTTGTCTGCCAAGAGTGAAAGTCAATGACATTATGTCTACTTATGTGTTTTGATTAATTGTTAGGAATTGGCTTTTTCAGTGATATCTCCCTTGCGCTTGGAGGAGTAGCTGTTGGCAGTCATTACCATAATCATGTTAGTGTTTGACTCTGCCCTTGTAGTGACTCTGTCCCATTATAATTCCACACAGTAATGGATGCACATCTGAGATGAGATTATGACATCCTTGTCCTCCGCAGGTTAGGACGGTGGTCGCAGCTGCATAAAACGAAACGTGTTTTAGAAGTTTGCTTTAATATCATCAAATTTGATATCTCAAATGTTCAAAGCACGTCTGTGATGAAAATTTCTGTTCGCCTGTCTGGTCACCACGTAGCCTACAAGTGTAAATGCCTCTTGTGATTTATGTTTCGCTCTGCTGACGGTCTCTGCAGGGATCAGTGGCTCTGCTGTTTGCTGTTATCTATCTGACTGAGATCTCTTGCTCCATCTCGGCTGTCACCTAAAGTTTCATTTCCCTGCCTGTCACCATTTGCTCGGCTCACCGTCTGCCACAAAGATGCACTTATATATATATTTATATATATATAATACATCTCATTTCACTGACAATATGTGTGCACCCACGCTGTAAGACCTGACCCTTTGACCTCACCTTATGAGAGTAATGAAAAGTGCCGCTGTAGATAAAATGTGGACCGCTTCCCCGCATGTACACACACAAATACACATCCCAAAGGCAGGAAGGGGAAAAGTGCTGAAAGGTGTTAAAGAGAGCAGGGTTTGGTTTAGCACAATAAGCATGTGTCCATCCTGAGAAAACAGGAATCCAATAGCGAGGGTTGCCCCAAGGATGATATTGTGCATTTTATGGGCTCTTTATGTCGGTGTTAGCACAAACCTTTTAATGGAGCCCATAAAATGTGCATACTGCTTGAAGACACAGATTTTCTCACAGTGGGGACCTATGGCTGCTACATTGGAAAGAGCACTGATGCTTGTACTTTTCTAAATGTTACTTTTTTTTATCACTTTCATTTTAATGTAAAAACAACTGATAAGTAATTAATTTTTTTGATAGTGATACTCTTGCAGCTACATTTTGAAATGACAAATATGATAGGAACATTCAAATATTATGTCTTACAACACTGACGTCTTACACAACTCACTCCAAGGCTGAATCGTTTTAATGTAGGATACAAGCTATACACAAATGGCTTTTTCACCCACTCTCTTGTGATGATAATGACAGCTGTGTACCCTGAAAAAGGACTATATCTAATGTGATCGCCCACATTTCATTCATGCATTTTAGTTTGGTCTGGGTGTCGCTTCCATTACAAAATGTATTTCAGTTAGATACACTGCTGTGCAAAAGTCTTGAGCCACTCCTGACTTCTTTTTGCAAGGAAGATGGGAAATAGGTGATGGATTATTGAAAAATATGCAAATACACATAGAAACAATTGTAACAAGCCTTCAAGTTTTTGGATATTGCCTTCCTTTTGTTCTATTGTCTGTTAAGATGATCCCACACTGCTTGAGTAAAGTTAAGGTCCAGGGTCAGGGGAGGCCAAACCTTGACTGAGAGTGCCCCATTGTGTCTTTTTCTCTCCAGGTATGCTGTTATTGCACTGGCAGTGCGTTTGGGATCGTTGTAATGCCAAACATATGCTTTCCAGATGGTATTACATGGTGGTTTAAAGTCTGATGGCACTTTTCTGTGTTCATAATTCCTCAGTCTTGGCAAGATCCTCAACACCACTGGCTGAAATACAGTCCCAAACCATGACAGAGCCTCCACTGTGTTTTACAGTTGGCTGTAGACACTCACTGTTGTACCTGGACATATTGCCAACAGCTGATGACTCTGAACCCAAAATTTCACCCCATAAGATGTGTTTCCACTGATTTTCAGTCCAGTTCTTGTGTAATTTGGCATACCTCAGCCTTTTATCCCTATTTCCCTTACTTAACAATGGCTCTGCTGGAGACCATGCCAAGACATGCTAAGAGTTTGGCTAATGGCTGTTTGTTGATCGTATGCCTGTCGAACTGTGTTATCTTTGGCATTTTTCATAGATTCACCTAAAAAATTGGGAACAAAATACGTGTTTTTGCAACAGGCCACCTAAATATACAATTTAAAAATTGGTTATTTGCTAAGTTGTCTGTTATGTGTAGAGTGGTTCATCCCTTGAATTAGGTTTCTTTTTTAATGTTTGAGTGGTTCATAGGTCAGTGTTAAACAATGAAAAAAAACGTTCCTCTAAAAATGGTCTGGTACAGGCACTGGACTGAAACTGAGTTACAAAGCACCCAATGTTAAAAGAAGAACTTTGGAAGGCCTTCATAAAGCCTGGAGGCCTTTTGATGGAGTCCACTTCAAAAAATTCAAGAATGTATTGCTCCTTGGAACCAAAATTTTAAAGGAATGAGGGTTTGCTGGAGATTTTTGCACATTTACTACTCAATACTTTGGGCTGAATTTGACTTCTTAAGGACACAAGCTCAATTGAATTAAAAAAGTGACATATATGAATGCTCCGAATTATTTTGTCTGGCTGTCTGCTATGACCTCAGCTGTGCTCTGCATCTAGGTGCCACTTAACCTCATTAGAGGACAATGAAACAATAGATAGAATATCTGTTTGCCTACCCACACACACAGACACATGAATTATAAACAGATATTTCAGCCTTTACGTTCTTGACACGGAGACACTTTTTTTTTTTTTTTACAGTGATACATCTTTATTACCTACTTAAGCCTAAAGTGGCTCCATCACCTGACATCTAAATCTTTGTTATTGCTCTGGCGCCACAGTGCTGGATTCATAAGGCGATACAACACAGCCGAGCTTAGACCACGCTCAAGTGTGTGGGCATTGCAGACAATGGCCACTGGGTCAATGAGGGGTGAGGAGAGAAGTGGGTCCCAGGAGAGCGTGCAAGAAGGATTTTCATTGCTCCAAATAATGACAGCACAATATCACCAAGCCAATGCGTTGTGACGACAGTAACGATCGAATGTGGTTCTTTGTATCAAAGTTCACCCTTTTGACCTCCATGTTGCTATGGAAACACTATATAGTAGCAATAGCTGCTGATTGACACCTATCACCTGGGGCAGACATCACTTTCAGATAATCTTCTTATAAGTGCACTCTCCTTCATCTGTTTGTCACCAACAGTCACCCTATAGCCAAAAATTACAGTCTTTTAAGCCGTATTTCCAATTATGTTTAGATAGCGACATAGTCAGTGACTGGATTGTGGTCTGTGGTTTGATTTTGGCACACAAATGTTTTGGGGGGTTTTTAGATAAAGGCTAATGCATATGGAAAGAATCATAACTTGTTTAAGATTAATGCAAATAAAGAGTGTGTCCGGTTGCTATGGGTGTTTTCAGAATTAAGCCAAGCCACAATCTTTATGATTCATAAAACACTGCAGAGTGCTGTGGTCTCACTAGTTATTTATTGTACTTTAAGTTTCAAAAGTTTGTCATTGAGCGTTATATCTGTATTTTCAGTATTGATATTTTTGCAACTTGTGAAATGCATAAATTAACATTATTTTCTGTTCCACCTAAAAAAAATGATCAAATTACACTAACTTTGTAATTAAAAGGATTTTTTCTGTTGCAAATTAGTTTTAGACACAATTTACAAAAGATTCTTTTTTCATAATCAGTAGTTTAACCAGACTGCTGAGCCAATGTTGTGACCTATGCGCTGCTGTTATGATTTTAACATGATCACATATATATGCTCCTGCATATTCTACACTTTACTGGTTTTGCAGTGTTCCATAATTGAAAATTGAGCGTGCTTTGTTTGTGCTGATGTCGTCAAAAACCCTCCAGTTTGTATATGAAGCATCCTGTGCACCCCCCTCCAACACGCCCCTCATCCCCCGAGGCTCTCTCTGTGTGTGAGAATACACAGAAAGCCCCAGCTGAAACCACCTCAGCAAAATTTTTGACCAGAGACAGGACAGCTAAAGCGCTCATGCCCCTTGGGTGTTTGTTCACGAGAAAGAGATAAAACGAAGAACAAAGAAAAAGGGAAAAAACAGCACAAAAGAGGACTTTATTAGGATTGAAAAACAAAGAAGAGTCAAAGTCAAGTTTTTTCTCAATTAAGTGTCTACATGGTAACAGGCTCTGGTGTAGTCACCTTGTGTTTCCAGATAAATGCCAGTGCTCCAGGGAAGAAATGTCCTGCCAATGGGAGCGTCACGGTGATATGAAGTGAAGTTGCGCATCAGTTTGCAGTGTAAAAAGGGCAAAATAACCCTCACGAAATTCCTTTAGAGAGCAAAAGTTGGCTGGTGCAAACTATGATGAGTAGACTTGGAGTAACTGCATAAATAAATCTGATATCTCCATCAGCTGATGTTTGGTAAAAGACGGTAAATGAGAAAGCTGTTGCTCACTTTTCATGTTGAGGTGTCCGTGGGCAAAATCCTGGGCCCTGAATTGCCGAAGATGCATCCATGGCAGTGTGAGTGTGTGTCAGAGAAAGTGCTTAAAGTGATTTATGAATCTATGGATAAATGTAGCTTATAGTGTTAATAGTGTTAATTAGAATAAAGTGATATTTAAGTGCCATTTCTTTTTAAAAACTACAAATTATAAGAGAAAAAGTGCAATGCAGCTTTTATAAAATGATCTTATATCAGTTTCAGGCTCTCAAGCTTACGGCAGTGCACTGCATGATGGGAACAGTGTGTCTAATGTCAGTGAAAAATGCATGTATATATGACCAGATAGTTTAAATGTATCTTACATCATTACCTGAACCTAATCTTGTTTTAATGTACTCTAGATCTCTCATATCCTGTCAGTCAGGGACCCATCGTGATTAGAAAGGACTTAATTATTCCAAAACAAAAGCCTACTGGAGACACAAAAGGAAGGTTGTGGCGCTGGCTGTTGATATTGTTCTATCAGACAACTCGAAGGGAGGAAGTCTGAGCTGAGCTGCCAGGCCTCGATGTTTTTTGGGGGGGTCGGGGGAAGGGAGGAGGGGTCGTGGGGATAAGAGACCACCCTGTTATCTTTGTGTAAAAGGTCACACAGGTCTGGCGGAAGAAGCAAAAGCAACAGCCATCTGTGTTTTCCACACACTCTGATGCAGCTATCTGGATAATGGAGGGCTGAGCGCACACACGCGTGCACGCAGACATCGGTCACTCGTATCTGCACATGAGGACAATATCTTGAAAGGTGCATTGTCAGAAGAAAGTGGAAAGCCCCACTGATATGTTATATGTTGTTGCTGTAACGTGCATGTGTGGCTACCATTGTTGTTGAAACAAAAAGTTTATGAGCAGGCGTTTGCTTGGAATGAATAGTGCTCATTTATATTTATCAGAGATTTGACGTATGTTTTAGTGCTGCCATTGTACAGGATGTGTCTCCTTATTTATGCGACAGCTTCAAGCAAGATGTTTTCATTTGCAGCTTTGACATATTGTGAAAAATAAACTGGAGTGGAGGCACTCCAGCTAATGACAGCCATTCTAATATATCTAACTCCTGTCCATGGGGCTAAATGAAATCCTTTCTTGTGTTCCACGTTGTTGCATAACTCAATGCACAATGTGCTTGCACCTTCATCCAGACTTGCGTGAGACTATATAAAAGCTCTGCCAAAGACGTGTGTTTCACTAGCAGGAGTATCTGCATCCTCCCAGTCTCCTTTGGCTGAGAAATGTGAAAACACTCACAGGAAGAGTAAATTCTGGCTCGGGACTTTTTTTCACGATCCTATTGTTTTCTCTCCAGTTCCTTTAGTGGCATACACAAGCAGACTGGTCACAGTGGATAGCACACAACACATACGTGTTCGTGTGGAGACATGTACGCCACATAATTGCATGAACACACAGCACATGCACACACGCGCCTTTACATGCTCAGAGCGGATCCCGTCCAGGGAATTCATGTTATTATTGCCACATGGGACCTCAGTGTTGAGCGCTATTAAAGCGATAAACAAAAGGGCGCTGCACAGATTAGGGAAATATATAATTCGGTAAGAACCTGGAGAGATAAAGACAATAACTCATCAGTCTGTCACAATGAAAGGCCTCTGAGGACGCAAATGCTCCTTTTTATAGAACTCCTTGAGCGGTGCACTGTTTTTACATTGCAGCTTGGTTGGTTGTCTCCACTGCAATATAGAAAAAAGAATAACAAATTCATCCATTATCAGGGTCTGGCCTAGTCTCTGGGCTTCAGGCTAATTAACAACAATATGACAGCTATTGTTCCAGAGCCATGGCCTTTTACTACAGAGCAATAATACTTTGTTTTTTTTGGGAATGCAACAGTGCTTTCACTTTATCTTTGAGTAGCCTAGACTTAACACAAACAGACCTTCTGAAAGATAGCATGACCTAATTCGCCACTGACGCACCACTCAATCATGATTTGGAAAACGTATGTGTCATTTTTTCAAAGTGCTTACGAGAGCATGAAATCCACACTGTGGTGGGGACGGCTCCAAAACAGTAACAGAGCTTGAATATTCCTTAATTTGATATAATGTACTTTATTGTTCAGATGCCAGCGATAATACAGGGTAGTCTGATTGATGTGTTGGAGACTTCTAAAGGCCCTTTGGGGAATGAAACCTTTATTTGCTGCTTTTTTGTGCTGATGTCCAGGGTCTTTCTGTTTATTGTAAAGCTCAGCTGCATTTATACATACAGTAAAGCCATATAGATATATACGTATCTGTGTGTGCAAGCAAAATTAGTGGAGGGAGTTTGGAGAAGGGGTCTGCCTTGTTGGGAGAGTTGGAGGAAACAGTGCTGAAATCAGGGTTTTCTTTCAGATTGCAAAAAAATTTTTTTGTTTGTATTTTTTTTAGGAATAAAAAATTCAAGCTGGCTTCAAGAGACGTTGATGTGCTCATTTTTTAATAATGAAGCATGATTTTTTTTTTCTTTGTCTTGCCACAGTTGTTTGAAAAATGAAAAATAATCCTGAAGTAATCTCCCCTCGCATTTTGTAATGAAGTCTGTTGTCCTGTCATATTCACCTCGTCTGCTGTGAAGTCTCAAAATCAGAGTCTATTCAAAAGTCTCTGAAGAGCACTGTTGTCCTTACTGGTTCACAGCTGGGGATCAATAAAACACGTCGATGATCGTTCGATCCGCTGCAGGAGTCAAACGCTTTGCCTTCCAATTATAAAGGTGTTAGAGGTCACTTTAAAGGGTGAAAGACCTCTGCCTGATTGTTCTCAAGCATCACATTAATCAATAATGCACTGCAGTTTGACTGCACGGCCGCTTAATTCACTGCTCTGCTTTCTTGGAAAATTATTCAGTGCAAAAGTTTCTCTTTCGTTGACACACATATCTGTGTCACACATGTGCTTTCTAGCAACCAGCTGCGTTAAACTGTGATATCACACAGCTCTCTCAGAGGAATAAATACATTCAAACCATCCACTGAGTCTAGTGATTTGCTTGTAAAGCAGGTGTTATGGATTGTCTCAGCTCTGGGAACAAGTTGCTGACCCCTTTCCCCGATCTCTTTCCTGTTTGGTGTTGGGTGTGCTGGTGAGTGCGGGGAGAGATCGAGTCAGTTTGTTTTTCTGCTACTACAGCGTGTTTTTCTCAGTAATATCACCGTTGCCCCTTTCTCTCCTCCAGTCAAGCCATGTTCCAGGTGGGGTGACAGAACGCAGTGCACAGCCACAGGCTGTCCAGGAAATTTGTGTCCTCCGTCCAAAAACATGTTTTGACCGTCCGTGCCACATCTGGGGGGGATATTTACTACTGAAGCCATTCTTTTCTGCAAGAGCATGACACAATACTCTTGACAGGTTCTATTTGCACACCCAGCAAAAGCAAAACATATTTTGCTCAAATGAAAGCACAAAAAAAAAGGTCATACGCACCAATTGTGAATAAAATACTCTTGAGAGTGGCACATTGGCACTGCCAAAAGACCAGATTGGAGCTATCTTTAGTCATCCAATTGAAAAACAAAAGGTTGCTTTATGGCAGCTATAAATGTGCTACTACTGACAAAAAAATGTCTTGGCTTCAGCATACCACAATAGTTTTATTTATGTATTTTTTTTTACAGTATCACAACCTAACAATTGGAAGCGGAACAACTGAGTCACAGTGATCAAATTGCTTTGCAGTACCATGTTGCAAAATACATTAGTCAGCATCATACACAAATAAAGAGTTTAAATACTGCAGCAAATGCTGCGGTCACATTTCCAACTGAAATAATCTCACATTTAACATCCTCTATGGTGATAAAGTTAATAATTCAGGAATTGTATAATAGCAAACACTAATTTTATTTTATATTTCTTAATGAGATGACCCACAGAAGAGCAAAGATAACATGGAGTAATTATGACATGAACACTCTCTTTGCACCTGCAGCAAAGTCTGGTCCCTTCTGCACCAAACCATCTGGAATGGGAATTTTCCAGTGAGTATAATGTATGGGTCTGTACGCCAGCGCAGCAGTGAAGACCAGAGCCCTGTGGTGATACACTAGATGATTCTTTCATTGTGCTTCTCTGCTCTATCACTATCCACTTCAACTCCGCTGTAAAAATCCCTGAGGTATGCCGCTTTGTTTAACCTTCAAGTGGGTAGAAAACCAGGAAGAAAGAGGTGAGCTACCCTATTCTAAGTGTGGGCATTTAACCAGCATTGGGAGCTGTCAAATCAGAGACCCCTAAGTGGGCTACGGTCCCAGTCTCCCCGTGTTGCACAAGGTGTCCTTGGAATCCCACCATGAGCCCCACTTTTAAGCAGTTTAAAGTTTTTCTGTTCCTCGAACCATCGTGCTCTGCAGAGCACCAGTCAATCATCTTTGTTGGAGGTTACCTAAGGGGTTAACATTACCAACCTTTCCCATCTGTTGCTAAGGAAGTGGTGCCTGTTGTGCAGGAAACTGGGAGAGCAGTTTCCTGTTATGAAGAGAGGTTTTTAAAGGGTTGCATTCATTCAATCATGCCACAGATGCCGGGCCAGGAAGCCCAGCCAATAGCGAAAGCTTTGGTGTCCTAGAGAAACTGTTTTTGGAAACTGCTTTTAGGAGCCTTTCTATGCACTGTTCTAGTTCAGGAAATGCTCCATGAGCAAAACACACTGAACAAAAACTGCTTCATTTCTGACTAGATAATCCAGTGATGCTCCAAGCACGACAAGTATGCAGTGACACAGCTGAACAGCTTATCTAACTTTTGTGGATCGTCCAACTGTCATCAGTTACATGTCAATGAAAAGACACCTCACACACGCACACACACAAAAAACAGATGTTGTTTTCCATGCAAAAAACAATGTAGCTGCAGATTTAAAGCTGTCCATCGGGACGATACGGCGCTGAAGATGAATTGTGGCTTATAGTTTCATATTTACTGAACAAATCTCTCTCAACTCCATCTGACCCTGCTGGTCTATATGGCAACATTTACACGCATCTGTGGAGCAAAAGACGGCCACTCGTGTGTTGAAGTTCACTGATTCGTCAGTGCCAAAACTTCCACAGTAGCTGAGAGAAATTGGTGTGCAGTGCATTTTGAGTGGGGCTGATTCGCGCCTCGAGTCCGCGCTGCGCTCTGTAATCCTGCCTCAGGAAGCGCCAGGCAGCACCTCCCGTTTCCACGCAGCAGCGTCCGCTGTAGCATCAGCACTCGAGCTCAAAGCTCAGCTGCTCATTCTGCGAGAAGAGGCACCTTGCACAAGTCGACCACCACTGGAGAAGATAAAGATGGCACCTTCTGCTCCTCTTCCTCAACAACTTGATTCTCCGGCGATGCGTTTGGATTAAGTTTCCGCGTCATTTGGAGAGGCACGATCGGCGTGAGGGCAAAAATGAGGATAACTTTCGCTTACAGTGTATGATGATGTCCAAGAATGAACGCAGGTTGGTTGTGAATGATATAAGCTTTACGTGAACACACCAGAAAGACAACTTTTGGTTTTGCATGATGAAAAGTGTGTTAATGCAAGAGTGTTAAACTGTGAATCTGGTAAAAAAAAAAAAAAAAAATGCCTGGAGTTATATTTCACCTATTTATATTATATTTGACGTTACAAGATGATTTTTAATTGTATGACTGGAAATGATCTGGTCCGTTACATTTTAGTTAGTTTGATAGTTTGGTCACACATCTACTGATATTTTTTCATGGGAATTATCTGTTTATAACACTTTTCGAGTGGTTTAAATCACAGACCCGTTATACCCAGTTCCCAGTGGAGGGCTCCACCAGGAAAAAATGTCCTGTTATAGGATTGGTATTAGATTTGGAATTAGGATTATAATCCATCTCTGTGAAAGTGCACAAAGCAATTGTTCTGGATAAAAGGTCACCTGTCCTGAAAGGTTTAGCCTTCAAGAAAGAAAATAAAAAGAAAGAAAGTTAGTAACTGGGTGCGGTTTAAGTGAAAAATTTCAAACAGAATCTCAACAGTGATTATCAGTTTCTGTATGACAGCCTCCTCGCTTTAGATTTTAGGATGGTTTGGTGTGATTTTCATGGTTGGTATTCATAACGAGGACTCAGTCTGAAATCATATCCTGAGAGTTTGGCACTGTCAAGGTCCCAGTGTCTATCTCTTCCTTTGTTTTTCAAGCATTTGTTCTAATTGAATTCTTGTTGCGTAATCCATATCCTGTTGTTTGCAGTCAGTTGCTTTGTCAGACTGGGATCCTTGTTTTTTTTTTCTCTCCCTCTTTTATTGTTCTTTGACACACTCTTTCAGGAAAAAAAAAGAAAAAGAAAAGAAAAACTGTGTGTGCTTACATATGCGTTTGTGTTTCTGGGTGCTTGGGAAGAATGGCGAGAAGGAAGTGCATTTGTTTTGTGAAAATGTGTATTCCTAAAGAGGTTTATGGAGGAATGATCGGGGGGGGTAGTTAATGTCCTTTCCCTATCCTGCGTGGAGTCCTTCATGTTGTCTCGGCTGGCCTGATTAATGAACTTGGAATTCTTCTTTTTTTTTCATTACTGAAAAAAAAGTCAAAGTGTTGGAAGAATATGCTATAAACGAGACTGAGACTGCACTGGCACACACACAGAGAGAGAGAGGGAACACTAAGAGATAACCAGGGTGCACACAGGGTTTAATAGGATGTGCGTCAGGGCAGGTACTAAATAACAGGAAGAGACCAGGGGTGTATACACACTTTGTTAAGTATGGGTGTGTTTCATTAGAATTATAAATTTCACAAGCAGTCACCGACTTAACACAATTTAACACCTACTTCATTTTAATAGTAAAAGAATAAAGTTATTATAGGTATAACCACCTTAATCATATCTTATGAGATTGTTTAAATACACATATGGCAATGTGAGGAATTCTTATGAATTCGGTTGAAAAGTTTTCCCTGTAATCAGCCAATCATTATCTATTTCTGCTTTAACTAACCAATCTGCATGTGTCATTTCCTAGATGGGAAATGTTATTGTTCCTTCTCTAAGTACCCTGTGGCTCTGTTATTTTTCCTGCTGATTGTGTCCCCTGCAGCTTTCTGCGTGTCACTGACTACTACAGTGGACGAGGTTTCCTCTTAGCAGTGTACTCAGCAGCAGAAGCCACATATTTTATCCCAGCGCAAGCTTGCAAAGTATGGCAAATATTATTTGCATGTCACTAATTGCTTTAAAATTTCTCACTTTCTCTGTACAGATTTTCAAAATCCGCTGCAAGTCCCTCGACCAAAGGTCCGCAGTCATCTCACCATCAAAGTGCAGTCCAAGCTAATGTCGAGGCCTTGTCCCACTGTCCACGGTCCAAAACCTCCTGTCGCCCCAAAGCCCAGACCCCTGTATGAGCCTTACCCACAGGGGGAGCCCTGTGCTCAGCAGAGTCTCAGTAATGGAGATGTGGCTCACTCTGATGGAGAGACTGAAGAGCTCCATGAATTGGAGAATCAGGACCAAGAGGAGAAAAGTGAGGCAGAGGATGGGGATAATGACAAAGGGGACACAATAGAGACAGAAACTAAAAAGGAATCAGAAAATGAAGATGAAATATTAGATAATAACAGTGATGTAGACAGCATTGGCTCTGATGACACGGTCAAAGCAGATGATATTTCCACTCTTGGCACTACTGAGAATGAAAATGATGACAACGACTTGAACTCCCCTGAAGTTGGCAGTCGCACTGATGATGATGAGAATACACCAGCACCTTCTCAAACTGAAACAGAGGATGAAGCAGGAGAGGAGGATGAAGAAGAAGAGGAGCAGAGATTAACTGAAAAGACTGAAATAGTTTGTGAGCCTGCAGAACACTCAGATGAAGCTTTAGAGGAACCAGACATTGATCAAACCCAGTCACTCAACAATAGCGAACCGAAGGAAGAAGTCAGTGAAGAAAGCGACGAGCGTCTGCACCGTGACTCACTTACAAATGAGAATGAAATGGCAGGTGGAGGGTTTGCCTTTGGATTCAGCATGCTTCCAACTGTAACTGAGGAATATCCCTACGATGTGATTGGTCCCACAGACGATGCTAGTGATACATGTGAGTCATGCGATCCAGCTGAAACAGGGGACACTGAGGTCTGGCAACCAGAACGGGCAACCAAGGATCCTTCCGGCTGTTTCCGCTTCACATCCAGCACGGAGGATGTGTTTGGACCTTACTCCGTCATACAAGCTGTTCCGGGAGATGTGACTGACACTGCTGACCCTGAGTGGAATCAGGATGATACTGATGGGAAGCCTTCTACCACAGATGAAGAGCACACAACAGGCTATGCTTCTAACCAGGAACCTTACTATGTGTCATCAGATGATGTGGACAAGTTGGATGATAAGCAGGCGCTTTCAGAACTGGGGCACATCGATGAGGCCACTGAACAGTCGAACGAGCACAAAGACAAAGCAAAGGACAGCGAGTCAGCAGATGAGTATGCAAACATTGATGATTCACTCTGCCCTAAAGACGATGACCTTGAGCAGGTAGAGTGTGTCTCATCAGAGGATTACATCGAGATAGGTGATGACGATGAAGAGGAAGCAGAGGAAAAGAAGCATTTCCGAGTAAAAAGTGCAAAAGAAAGAAACGCCAAAAGAGAGCTGGCTCTCCGCAGCCAAAGAAAAAGCTGCCAGCCTCGCCTCAGGTTGTGTAATATCACAGTGCCAGCTGACCTAGACCTGGGCCGAACCCCAGAGCTAACCAATAGGGTGGTGTTTGCCCACACGACTGAGGCCTTTGAAGAAGACATAGAGGAACTGGACTGCCATATTGTGCCTTATTATGAAGACACAGACTCTGATAGTGAAGAGCATATTTATGAAGAGGCAGGGTTTGACTCAGAAGGGGAGAATTTTGTGACACTTGACCGAAAGACAATAGTCACTCGATCACGATCCTATTCTGGGAAAGTTCCTGGTTATGTCCCAGAAACAGTACCAGAGGAGACAGGGACAGAATACCAGACCCATGACTACTACACCGTGTCCTTGGACAAGAACAGTGAATTTACCAGCCACCCCCAGCAAGCAGGTGTAAACTGTGTGATTCCATCTATGAAGTCTCGCCGCTTCTTGTTATACTCGCGGTCTGCAGATGGCCCAGACGTGTCCTTGAGCAGCCCAATTGAGATAGGTCAATCATTGAAGGATGAAATCAGGATGAAGAGAAAAGATGACACCCTTTCCCTTCCGTGTATGATAACTTCTTCTGGAAGTTTCTCCCAGCGTAGCCATCAGTCCTCCAGTGGTGTTTCCACACCAACTTCTCTAGTGGACATCCCTCCTCCATTTGAGCTGGCTTACATCACTAAAAGACCAGTTACCAAGAGTTCCCCATCCCTTCTCATCCAACACGAACCCAGTGACCTACCGAAGAAGAAGAAGTCCTCCTTTAAGCGCTTTCTAGCACTGAAGTTCAAGAAGAAGACAGATTCGAAAGGATTCAGTGATGGAAGTGTCCGCTCTTCACGTTCTTCTTCTGAGTCAAGCCACCACGGTCCAGTGAGAGTCATCGAGCTTGATCGCAGAAGCACTGGCAGCTCTCCTCAGCCCCAGTCCCGCATGGTGAAACCTCAGCAGCGTCCTTCAGACCTCCCATCCACCTTTCTCCTTTATAAAGACCAGCACAGGAGGAAAGGAGACCCCAAAGCTTATGGCAGGAGTGTCTCTAGAGTGGAGTCCTTCGAGGAGCGCTCTCGCCGCTCTGCCATGCCACTGCCTTTGACCAAACCCCGCTCCATCTCGTTCCCCAGTGCAGATACCTCAGACTACGAAAACATCCCAGCCATGAGCTCAGACTATGAGAACATCCAGATCCCAGGCAGACCCACTAGATCCCACACTGTTACTGAGTTTTTTGAGGATCCAAACCGTTCAACAGTCCCCTGCAATGAGAATGATGGCTATGTGGATATGAACAGTTTCCCTGGGATTGAAAGCAAACCCCAGCCATCGAAATCAGACAGTGAAAGGTAAGATTAAAAATCCAGCTGCACTTCAAATGATTTAGTTTCAAAACCAACATTTTGAAAAGATTGTTTCATCTGAGCTCTAAAAAAAAGCTGTTTCCTCACACCCTACCATCTGTAGTGGCATCTAATTAAATACATGCAGTCATACAAAGATGAACACACAAGTGCTACACAATATAGACCAAAGTTATTAAAGTGCCTAGTTTATTCAGCCAGACAAATTCACACATGAAAAACATTTGGTTATTAAATGAAATGTATTTGGTCAGACCTGGTTCCTCTGTTGGTATTTGCTGATTTATAGGTTTTTAACCATTTTAGAGTTGTCATGACCCCAGCTTTATTTGTGTACACTGGAAATGTTTAATCTGATGGCTGAACGAGGTTTAAGGAAATTCAATCAAAAAGCTTCCTTTGTCATTTTCTGCCAACAACGATGAATGAAATGTACCTTAGTGTATTGCAGCATAACATGTTACCAAGGACTGCTACCTGCCTGGGGGGTGTACCTTGAGAATCCCAGATATAGACCAATACACACAACAATCAGTGGTTTTTCTCTCAGTGCTGTGAGCACCACAAATGATATCACATCTTTCTGCATTGCAATGGGGCTAAAGCTGCATCCCAACATCTAGGCTAAAGAAAATGAAGTAATCTCCATATGCTATGAATTGGAGTGCACTGGCCTTAATACACTACAAAAACTACACTGCGAGTGCCAGCCAACGACAGATGATTAGTGCTTACTCATTTAGTCAAATTAATTAGCTAATCCATTAGCTGTCCAACAGCTTGACTTGGATTGCAGGTTTTTCTTGTATGCCTTTATTATAATACCCCTTTAATGGATGTTGTTTATGACCAGCTGTTGATTTCCAGCCAGTCTTTTTATACTTGGACATTTTAAACTCTAGAAACAAAGCCTGTCATTGCTGTTCATTTTGCAGTCTGCAGGTCAAGAGAGCGCATCTGTCACTGGAATCAGTTTTAAAGTGAGAAAAGCTTGAGTTGTTAGGGGCAGCGCAATACACACAAGACTCCAGGCTTAACCCTAGAACAGCTGACAGACATTGTGTGTGAGAGATGAGCAGCCTGCTATGTCAGGCATCACTGGCTTCAGGAAGAAAGACAATGCTTGTGGGAGAGCTTACTCCTGATTTTCCATTTGGTGGATTTAGAGGTCACATCTGGTGGTGCTGCTGCTTCTTCTGGAAGTCTGAATTGATAGAACAGGTAATGGCAATTGCGTAGCTGGCAGAGTGCAGGTTGCACACATTAGAGAAAGTCATTATGGATGCAATTAAAAGTGCAAAAATTGAGAGGAGGTTTTTTTTTTCACACGTAAGAAGTGGGAAAGACTAAAGAAAAGGTGAGAGCGTGAGGGGAGGGGAGGTGTGACTAAAAGGAGCTGATCAGTAAGAAAACAAAGAGTATAGCAATCAAGTGAGGTGGTGGGTGGGTGCAGTAGGAACAGGAAAAAGAGGGCAAGAACAGTTGTGGTGTAATTACTCTCCTGTACCTGACACTGATAGTTAAGTTCAGGACGGCTTTTATTAAAGTAGCTCTCTCCTGAGTGCTCCTCTTTCATTGGACCCTTGAGGGGCAGCGGGGTTTAGTGCAGTGCGTGATAAAGTGAGGAATCACTGAGATCAGACTGGGCCAAATTACCCCAGCCTGTGGCACAGCTTCAGCCACTGCACGCCTCAGTGTTTCCCCAGTCTTAATAAAAGAGTCCTGTTTGATGACTTCTGTGTGGTCAAAGAGATGGGTCATTACCAAGAGCTCTGTGAAATGTTTAAGATGATCCTGGGACAGAATGCTTCCCTCTCAATTTAGCCTTTTTTCTGGCAGTGTCCTTTGTTTTGTTTTTTTAATTTAATGATCTAATCTAAAGTTTGTTTTATAGTTTTATTAGCAAATTTTGTCCTCCGTAACAGTTAGCCACAAAAAGCTTCTTCTCCAGGTATGCGGCTGTTCATTTTCACCATACCAGTATACATATTTATATACATATTTCAACATCATTTTAAATAATTTCCTTTTCAAGCCCTTTCCCATGGTTTTTTTTTATCTCCCGATGATGCTATCAGTGGGGCTCATTGTGTGCCGGAGGTCTCACACCGCTCACAAGGATGCAAAAAGCCTATCTGTCCAGTCACCTTGCCTATTCTTCGTTTCCCCGGAGAGACATCTATTGCCAGGGTCACTCTTTAGTGTATCCATACATGTCCAATGTACATGGACTGTTGGTCCTGTGTGCAAATGGCAAAATAAAAAATCTTGACTTGTCAGAGTGTATATACCGCATGTGTGCACCAGTGTTTTACTCCCCACAGTAATAAAGCCCTGTATAGTTGGTGTAGGTGCTTTTGTCTGTGTGTATGTGTACATCTTGCCCAAAACTCTTTTCAAATCTTGACACTTGCCACTGTCCCAGGCCACCAAGCCGACGGAGGCAGTGATTTATTGAGGAAAGATTCAACAGTCAATGTGGTTGTAGACCCACAGAGGAAAAAGTGTGTTTTTGTGGTGTGGAAAATGGCCAAGTGGCCCCAGAGCACTGCACACAAAAGGACCATGCCTGCAGTCGCAGACATGCATTTTAAGGAGAACTTGCAGGCTTGGCTTGTTTCCACGCATGTGATTGATTTCCAGCAGCATTCAGACGCTACTTTAACACAGGCATTCAGGCAAAGCAAAGAGACATGTTCATTAGCAAGCTACCATAGTGTACAATGGATAAGGAAAAGGTGCACTAATGATTTATTCCAAGCCCTATACAAGATGTTTGTTTGTAAGTGGTGTGTATATGCATATGTGCACGCATACTAAGTTACGGCTCTGTGTGCTTTATCAAAGATGAATCTCATGCTGAGTGTGCAGCCTCAGCAGAATAATGTTTGCCAAGTAGCCCATGCAGTAACAAATGAGAGCTGGAAATCAAGCATTTTAGCAAGGAAAGTCCAGGATTTAGGACTGTGCTCAAATTACAAAGCATAAAGTGTCCTTTCAGGTACCTCAAAGCAGTTCCAGGTAGGTTTACAGCAGAAATGCAAAGATGTTGCCCTCACTATGCACACAGTAAAAGGTTTCCACTGTGCCAAGCTCAGTGACACAGGCAGAATTGTGCATCTGTGGTTTATCTTTTGCCATCATTTTCACTTCAAACGGTTCAACGTGAACCTCCTCAGAGTGATGACAAAGCCTTGGCATGGCCTCTGAAACAGCTCCTCCACCCACTGTTATGTTAGTGTTACTAGTGATGAGGGAGACATCTTAAGTACATTGTTGTACTGGGTGGTGGCTGTGTAGCGAGGTGGTGGACAGGGTGTGTCACTGGTTTGGCCAGGCCTGGTGCCAGTCACTCTGAGGTCATTGCCAGGTCATCCCCGGGGAGGAAGTGTCCAGCCTAGGAGCTTCCCACCAGCCTGTTTACAGGAAATGCAGGACGAGGGCTGGGCTCTGGTGAGAGGCAGCAAGGTGGAGAGAGGGGAGGACAGATAGAACGAAGCGGGAAGAAGGGGGTCACCGAGGTGGGGTGGAGGCTCGCAGACTTTCCCTTGAATAGCAGAACGAGGTGTGGTGCAGTCAGGAATGTCAGGTCCGACGTTATTGTTGTTCCAGTTTATCAAGACCATCCCCAGACCGTCAGCATCTTGGCCCAAAGTATATTAAGCTTAGCAGCATTAAGGAAAAATCAACCAGAAGTGAACAGGAGTTATAACGCTGTTCCATACACGGATGGGAATGAATTGCAACCAATCACGATGTGGAAATATTAATATCCTCAGCCTATTGATCACATCACAGGGAAGGCAGCAGCAATACAGCAAGTCTTCTTCTCACAGTTTCAGCTACACAACAGCCACAGGCTATATGTAATCGTCCTCTCTAAAAACAGAAAAACAGCTATTTAGCACTGCTCCCACACTCTTAATCCTCCCATTAGTATCCCAGTCTTCAATAGTTAGCAAGCTAATGAACCTTCTCCTTTGGTCCTATTTCTTGTAATAGTGCCATTAGGAGAGGGAAAAGGCCTGTCTCATTGGTCCAAATATGTACTTTAACACTCAGCGTTTAGCTCAATTGAATTACATATTACAAGCATCGCCAAATTCGCAGCAGATTGGTGGAATATCGGCTGTTTAGCAGAGAGCCATTGTGTCTTCCTCGGAATTTGACACAGTAGATTTAACTTTGTCGCATTAACAGGGGACATTGCAGTCGGCTGGCGTAATAGCATTGCCTTAATGGTCTTGTGAAAGGCCTAATGAATTAGTATATTACAAAACTCATATTTGCTGATTTAAATATGGTAATGGCATTTATGTATTTAGTTGGTTGAAGATTAAATTTGGCATGTCACTGTTTAGTGGAAAAATATGGCAAAATGGACTGTTTTTAAAATGTTAGTATATTTTAAAGCAGCAGTTGTTGTGTGTGTGTGTGTGTGTGTGTGTGTGTCTTTCACATTTTCTTGTTTGGGAAACAGCACTTGAATTTGGCCAGTGTAGCATATCCATAACACACACCGAGGGTTTGTTTACAAAGATTGTTCTGCCATTCAAGGTTGAAGGGGAAAAGGTGAAGGTGAGAGTTTGTCTTGGATGTTTGAAGTAATTGATCTCACTTTGAGCTTAGGAGCTACCCATTCCCCCGCCCCGGAGTTGAAGTCCAGGGGGATACCTCTTTTAACCTTTGGTCTACTCTCAGTTTGCACAGAGGGCTGTTAAAGGCATCAATAAAAACATTGATTAAAGGAATGCATGTGAGAATGTATCTGTGCCACTGTATTTGTGCTCCATCTTAAACTGATCACACTGTCTGCTTTATGTATTTCATGGTTTGTCTAAAGCACAGTATGACTAGATTTCTTTGTATGTAACAGCTGAAGATATAGCGATAATTTCATGTAGAGGGGTGGCGTAGTCAAAGGGAAATATGGAATGGAGCATAGGTAGTGAATGAAGGAGGATCATGCTTGTATTTGGCGGGGTGAAGAAAACAGTAGTGTAAGTGCAGACCTGAGTGAGGCAGGCAGACAAACAGTGAGGTCAAGAACCGGATGCACAGAGACACAAGGTCAGCTAGCGATAACTATTAACACTTGTGAATGTCTACTTGGACTTAACTTTAGTAGCACATAAGTCTGGCAGAGACTGGAGTCAACAGCCTGGCTCGAAATATTGTAAACTAATAAACCTCAGGTCTGCGGGACGATTGGCAGCAGGCCGTGTAAATGGCATGCCACACCAAGAACAAACAGCAGACCAAACAAAAGCATTACACACAGCAGCAAATGCAAGTAATGAGGAAAAGGTGCAAGCAAAGATCAGGTCATTTACATTTTCTCCAACAGGTCCAATTCAGGGTCACAGAGGGTCAGACAGTGATTCACACTCAGTGTCATTTAAGAATCACAGATTAAATATTACTTGATAGTTGGATTAAGAGAGCTTTTTTTTCTAACTCACAGCAGTATATTGAACTGCGTGTTTCACAGTGTATCTAGTCAGGTCAGGTAAATGTGGCCAATCACACAATGCTGGGGGTGAAGTTTGTCTCCACAGCTTTGTGGCTGATTTGCTTTTTCTTATAGTCACACTAGGGAAAACAGTAGTTGTAGATTACTGCTTTATGTATGACTGGTTTAATTACTATGAACTTGAAATTGGTGCTTCAAATACAGGAGACAGGTCTGTGATCACTTACAGTCAGCTACTGTCTTGAAGCAACGTTGTAAACAGCAGTAAAACAGCAATAAGACAGAAAATAGATAGATCTGAAACAGAAATTCCTCCACAGATAGTGATGTAGTTCCTGCACAACAGTGATTTAACAGCAACTCAGAAACCTTGTTCTTACATGGGAATATAACCAAAATACAAGCAGTTGGGAACCAGTTGAGTCGAGTCCTCCAGTGTAAAGAGACAAGTTTTCACACCCGTCGTTCATTTAATCTGGTCCTAGCAGGCTGGTGAATTTGTAAACTTGTAGCTTTCCCGCTGTGATTCGATTTCTTTTGACACAGAGAAAAATCCAAGTGAACCAAAATGAATCACTACAAACCATGTGAGCATATTTAGTCCACTTATTGACCAGATATGTCTGGGGATATGTCTCTCGCCCCAGACACATGCCGTGAAGGCGCTGTGTTCTGGACTGTTGGAGAACGTGGAGAATTTATGTTCATTTCATAGCTAGTTGCTATACTGTACAGACCTGTGCACATCTATAGTACCTTGCTGCATCCCAGAATCCAAAGTATTCAAGGCTACGGGAAGTTTTTTAGCTACGCTTGCAGCGCACACCTGGTAGTTGGTTCGACTGAAGGTCCGATCATGTTCAAAACATAAACAAACCGCTCTGGAGTTCATTTGGAACTGTGCCGAGACCACCTCCACCAAAGGGTCTCAGTGCGAATGTTTTGGTCCGCACCCAAGTGCAATTACCGTGTTCACATCTGCAGAAACAAAGTGCACCAACGGGGAGACTAAACCAGAGTTTGATTTAAACTGACTAAATACTCAACCAGGCAACCGGTGCAGTCACCTTGTGATTGCACCCAGAGGCTGAGCATGCCTTAACCTCTGGGTGAGCAGTTGGTCCTTGTAACTGCTTACATCTGTCTCAAACAACAAAACAATTCAATGAGATCACCTGGCAACCACCAATTTTTCCTAGTCACAAGGAGGTTGCCATCCTACTTTTACTCTAGGAGATCAAGTGAGGTAATAAAGAGCAAAAAGGTAGTTAATGAGTTGTGATGTGAGAAATGTTCAGACACAAGACTTCAACTCAGGTAGCTTAAGTTCTTGCCCCGAGTCAAATCATTTTTACATTTTTAGGTCTAAGAAATAAAAATATTTGAAGATGTTTACCAGTGCTAAGCTTCTGTCACAAAGCTCTGAAGGTAAACTTTACCCCAGTTATGATTTTTATCATTTTTTTTTCAGTATAATGGTTAAAATAATAAAAATGCAACCTAAATTCAAAACAGCTCTTACTTATATTCCACCTTGAGTCATTACCAGTAATTACTAGGAGTAAAAACTGGTCATGTTTGGGTTAAAATTATGAACTTACTATGCTGTAATTCTTGAGTAATTTCCAGTGTTTGCCAAGAACAGCACTGAGGTTTGTTTAGGCCACCATGACCGAGACTCCTGTAGCTATTAGTGAGTCCCAGCGAGTGTTCACATTCAGGGTCATTGTTTTAATGCTAATTAAAGCCGTGTTCTTGTAGTCATGTAATGTATGAGGCCCAATGACTGTGACAAAAATGAGATCTGTGGCTCTACTAATAGTGTGTGAGTATATTTTGTGAACTGATTTATTTTCTAGTCACTTAAACTCATGTATATTGAAGTACTTTTTATTTAATATTAAGTAGAGCTCACTAACATGAGTTAGAATTTGAAGTGTAGTAATCTGTGTTTCATCAGAGTACAAGCAGTCCTCTCAGCACCTATTCTACCTGTCCTATACATGTCATACTGCTGCTCTGCCAGTAGCTGTTACTCAGGTATCTTACTGACAGTGTGACTGTTAGGATACTGAAGGGGTCTTAATGGGCCAGAGGGCATTAATAATTAGCACAGGTTGCATTTAAAGGGATTACATGTGAAGTGACCTACAACGTGCCCCTCTCAGGTTTAGAAGCGCACTAAAGGATTACCGGCGCACATACACAAACGTGCCATCTATGAGGAGCACAAATCAGGAAAGGGATTACAGTATGCCTCTGGAGAGCACCATATGAGGACAGAAATGCTTAGAGATGCACACAGGAAAAAACCCCACAATTACAGGGAGCTCGCAGTAATCCTTAGTGTTTTAAAGGATGCCCCATTAGAATACGGTGGCTTTTTACAGTAAATGTGCTAAATGTGTCCTTTGTGCTGCCTCGAAATCCCAGTTGAATATATTCACCATCTTCCTGGTTAAAACAACACAGTTTAAGATTTGCTCTAATGATAAAGCCTCTTATCGTACTAGATATTTCATATGTCATATTTCATTACCAGTGCTGTTTTGCTGCTTTCATACTTTTTTCTCCCCCTGGCAGTGCCTACACAGAGCCTTTCCCAATGAACCCTGTGTCTGCTGGGCTGTCAGCGGATGAGGACCACGGGCGTACCTCTGAGGAGGAAGAGGGGGTTGTGGAGCAGGGTTATGAACGACAGGTGAGTGGTGGGATGCGAAAACGAGTGAAAGCGAGGGAGAAAGTGGTTTATTTAGCCCCATGAGCTGCTAATTGGTTTAGTAACTCTAGATGAACAACTGAAATCCTGCTTTAATTTTGTTGACAGTGCTAGATTTGAATTATCTGAACTTTAATAAAAGTAAAACTAAAAAATGAGGGGTAAACAATTTCTGTACAGTAGAAAACAGACATTTTACAGTAGCTCAAAGATGGACCCCACCCATCCTGCTGCTATCACAATTGCATCAGCCCCCTGCTCTCGTTATGTGACACTCATTTCCTTGTTCTCCCTTTCTTCAAAGAAAAGCAACAATAAATGAACGGAGAATTCAACAAGGAAAGGGGACAAGTGAAGTTTTAGTTGTTTGCCCCAGGAACAGATTCATTTAACTGCATTTTGTTTTGGTTTTATTTCAAGGAAATGAGGATCGTGTGACTTTAATGCAGTATTTGTGAAATGCGGCACATAGGAACAAAAATAAGGCCGACAAGCACAGGAGCTGTACCGGTAAATCCCTAAAAGGCTCCAATGTTATGTTTTGGCTCGGATGTTTTGAGGCCCTTTGATTAGCTTCTAAATCAATGGGCAGCACTGTTGTCACCACACACACACACACACACACACACAGGCTCTCATACATAATGCATCTGAATTTAAAAGTCACATATTTTGAGGAAACCTTCATGTCTGCGCTGCGGCGTAATGAAATAATCAGTCTTATTTTGACAGCAGGAATCTGCAAAAAAGTGGATCTGAGTTTTTGTCGGTCTCCTCGGCCGCCGCGTGGCTTGGCTGTGCATTAGCGTTCGAGAGCAGTAAGTGTCCACAGAGAGCCTTTAAACATGCACCGTGTTCATTCATCTCCCGCCATTCTCCCTCCCTGTCACGCAGATTGATGGCCGATCCCGAGCGTTCTACATCGCCAAAGAGCTCGTCGACTCAGAGAGACTGTGAGTTGCCCGCGCTTGTGGATTCCCCCAATTTGAGCCAAATCTCCTTCAAGTCATCACAAGCATCGCCCTCTATTGACATCTAATTTATTTTTTAATACATTATTGTTATTTTTATGCCCCCACCCCCCGTTTTGCTCTCCATTTCCATCCAACTGCACCCCCCCTCTTCTCCCTCGTTCATCAAGCTGCATGCAGAGTAACTGACAGCCAATTACACAAGTGTCTTTCACCAGTCTCGCTCCTGCCCTGCTGCCCACTTAACCATTCTACTGATGTAGTTTTTCCATCATGCATAATTTAAATAATTAAATGAGTCCCATGGAAAAAAAAAAAGAACTTAGTTGTGTAGAAGGTTGTAAATTCCTCCCCGAAGTTTAATTAGATCTAATGCTCCTCTTCTCTTCTTGTTTTGCAGACACATCAGTGCCCTAAAGCACCTTCAGGAGGTAAGAGGACATTCACCGGTACACGCCACAAAAGTGCCACATGGGCTTAAAAAGTCTCCTGCTTGAAGGCCTATTAAACTGTCTTGATAACATCATATCCTATGTGTCTGGTCCCCAGTCTCCTGTCTCCTTTGTCTCCCCCCCCCACCACCACCAACACCCCCCTCCACCTTTGTAAGGGTCCGTTCAGGTTTATCAGTGTTGTTGCAGCAAGATCTACTTCCTGGTTCTGACAAAGTTGACATGTAGTACTCTAGCGTGGTCAGTTGTAAGATGACGTAGCGCTCCTAATGATGCCGTGCTTGTGTCCTTACTCATCTGACACTGTCCGCCCTCGAATGGCAATCTGCCACCCAAAGGTCACAAAAAAAACCAAAAAAGCATTTTGCGCGTACCTCGAGTTCCTTGTGACCATGGTGTGTCATCCAGTGGAGAATTTCCCTCTCATTAGAGGAACAAGTAAAGTTATTGTTGGACAGAGGATTTGAAAGTGAGCCGTGGTGAGCCAGAGGGCGGCCACGCATCTCTGTTGTCACCTCTTCCCATCGTTTCACACTCACTGCCTGTCATAACAAGAGCACATCCCCGCAGAGGTACAAACAAAGAAGGATATTTGCCACCTAAAATGACCTTCAGTGACAACTTTTATTTAATTCACATTTTTTTTAAAAGAACACTTGCATTAGAAGAGAAAACACGGTGTGGAGAAGTGGCTATTAAGGTGATGGTTGCCAGTACAAATCTGACAGGTAGAGTCATTGAAGCCGTGGAAGCCCATCAGTCAGTCTGTACCTTCTAACCTTGAATAAGGTCATAACCTGAATTTCTTATGTGTGGCCCTGTCACCGTGATTTATGAAGGCCTGCCGTGAGTGCACCGTAGGGGCTTTGCGTAATGGCTAATTTGATGCCATTAAACAGCAACTAATATAAATATTATGCAATGGGCCCCACTCATAATCATATATCTGCAGTCTCATCATGATCTTCAGTCATACTAATTAGCTGATGCGTGGCAAAGTGCAGGCAGAGACATATGCTGGACATCAGCGCATCAGCGATGAGACGTTTCAGCAAGTAATTAATGAACATTTTTCTTCTGTGTAAATTATTATTATGTTACCAGAAATTGCCATTTAATAGACACCGAGTAACCTCGCATTCCTCCTCAATGTCACCACACCACCTTTTCTGACACCTTTCAGAGGTGACATTGAGGCTTCTCAGGTTTTTAATCATGCATTTGCATAATGCACGGGGGTCTTGTTATTCTTCAGACTTCAGAAATGTGGCCGTCTGAGATATCAGTCACTGTTTTTATGCAGGCTGATCTCATAATTAGAATGAAACAGAGATATTCCAGCCACGGAACACTCCAGCGGCACAACATGCACAAACACACAGTCTGGGAAAAAAAACAAGGCGCAGCGTAAAGTGAGAGGCACACATGAGCTATTGTTCCATTGTTTGATAAGGAATAACAAGAACACAAAGAATTTCCAGGACCGTGCCTCCACATAGGAAGGGAGGCTGTGCTCCTCTTCTGTGACTTTCCCCCATAACTGCTTCAGCATATGAAGCTCAGACTTATTATTATCATTATTATTATATATTTTTTCTCATTTATGACCTGCTGACCTCTGACGAGATTCTCTGTGCCGAATTATCACCGAGCATGACTGGCTGCTCAGCCGAGTGCTTAACGTGCTGCTTGTTGACCTGCTTTACGTGAGAAAAATCGGGAGAAGGTGGCAAGTTAATGGGCAAAAAAAAAAAAGCTGGGTAAAGCTCATTCATCCATGGATCTGAGGGAGGGTGTGTGTGTTTGTGTGCGAGTTGAGGAATCTGACCTGAACCGTAAAAGCAGGTGTGAGAAGTGATGAATGTTAACTCGCACCAAGATCGATTGCGCGTGATGGACGGCGTGTAGCGAAGCGCCCGGTGTCACCACGTTATCTCACGGGTCTGTGGGACATCTCTGTTTGTTTTATGGCTGCGCTTTACTCAGAACGGGAATTGATGCACTTCTGCCTCACAGACTCACCTCACCTTTATAGACAGCAGTTTCACACAAAGCTTTGCTTATAGAGGAAACTGATATTTTTTTAACCAGTGTTGGCAGCTCCAGATGATTCACCTACTTCTTTAACTTTTTGTGCTCATTCGCTGAGTAGATAAATAACCTTTCCTCTTGGTTTTCCCTCCCATAACTCCTCATATTCATCCTTTTAGTCACTGACGCCACAGCTATGACTAGATATTGCACACTATTTATGTGAGCGAATGGATTTAAGGGATCCTAATTCACTGTATATTAGTGTACGCTGAGAAATTAAAAGCTATGAGCTATGTACAGAATAAGAGTGCATCATTAAGTAAGGTCATTACGCAACAGCACCTGGAGCACAGCTCTTGTGCAAGCAAGGCCACTTTTCCTTAATGCCTGGACAAAGACCAAAGTAATGAGATGATACGAGGGGAGGGCAGCAGGAAGGATGTTCAGGAGGATCTGACCTTCCTTCGATTTTTCTCCTGGTTCCTCATTCCTCTGTACCTTTCATTTCTCCTGCCTACTCACACCCCTCCACCCCAACCACCTACTTCCTTCTTCAAGCCTCTCGACAAATTCCTCCATTCCTTCCCCCCCCTTTTGCTCCATACATCTGTCTTCTTAAAAAAAGAACAACAACAAAAAACGCTCTTCTCACTAATCCTGTTTTCCCTCTCTTATGCAGGACTTTAGGTCGGCAGTGACTGAGGCAGTGGATGAGGAAGGAGAGCCAGTGCTGGAGGAGCAGAGGCTGGGGGAAATACTGGGAGTGCTCCCTGAGGTGTACACCCTGCACAGCAGCATCTTTACTGAGTTGGAAGAGCGTATTAGTCAATGGTAAGAAGAGAGAAACTGTAGAAACTTTTATGGTGGTGTTAATTTACTGAGACTATAATCGTTTCAACACAGAGTGGTCCTTCCTCAACCAAAGTTCGTACCTGTACCTGCTTCCATCACTAAGAATAGGTCTATGCTCTTCTACAGTCTGCTGTGTCCTGATTTCTGAAAAAAACCAAAACACATTAATTTCTTTAGCCAAGATGGAAAGAGCGATGACGGCTCATGTCGATGCTCTAAATTTAAGTTGCAACTACAATGGATATATTAATAATGATAATTGCTCGCTAAAGGTGGTCAAACATCCCGATGAGAAATGTGTGGCTTGAGTAACTGAAGTGCTGCTGGAATAAAGTTCACGCTGAGTTTGAGCTCACATGACAGACTTTGGATGTTTGTGTGGGACTCTTTCTTTAACAAGAAAATGACTTGGAGTGATTAAAGAGCATGCACTTAATCGCTGATTTTCTCCACTGTGAAGGGAGGAGAGTCCAAAAGTTGCAGATGTGATCTTGTCACGTCGGGACAACTTCAGCGCGTTTGACACCTACATCTCCGAGTATGACCGCAGCATGTCTTTGCTCGAGGAGAGCTGCAGGAAAAACCCGGCTTTTGCCAAAATCATCAAGAAGTTTGAGGTAAAACACTGAACAGACTGACTTAAAATGCATACACATAGTAAAGGCAGCTCTTTGTTGTGCTTCCTGCCAACTTTCTCTTTCTGTTGCAATTTTTTCTTTGTTTTCTTCTTTCTGCAAGCTTTGGTTCAGAAACAGTGCATGATAAAAATTATCCCTTTTTTTTTTTTTTTTTTAAAAATCAAAAAAAAAAAAAAAAAAAT
>VUQG01023829.1:52129-69556 GCA_015106755.1 Etia nguti
TTGTTTTTTTTGTTATTTTTTTTTTTTAAAATTTTCCCTTTTTTTTTTTTTTTTTTAAACATCAAACAAAAAGAAGTAAAACCTTAGGTTTACTTTAAACGATCACGGAGGGAAAGTAAATCAGGGTGCAGAAATCAAACCTGGCGCTCACTTTACAGCTCTCAACTTTTATTTTTGTCACCCAGCTTCCACAGGGAGATGCTGGCCTTTCTGAACCCCCTTTATCCCCTCTCCTCTTCATCTAACTGACCTTTCTGCCGCCATGCTCGCATATTTTATACCCACTCCACAGCAAATACTCATTGTTTTGCCAGCGTGAGTCTCTTCATCCAGAAGGTTGGATTTGGGTGAAGGGATCAGCAAAGGCTCAGTCTAATAGGGTCTGTGGTCTAATTCCATCACTCTGGTCAAAAAATTGTGCGCATGGTCCGCTTAATAATCCGTACTTTGTGCTCCTGGTGAATATGAACATGTACAGCTTGAGTGGGTAACAACACGACTGACATATTTTAAGTAAAACGCAGGATATTAAGAAAGCCTATAGATAAGCCCACAGACACGGCATTCTCATCTCTGTGCTGCTGTGTGTTGCGCTGAACTGTTTACTGAGCTTAAACCAATGTGAAGCAGCACACAGGTGACCCTGAGTAGAAAATCTACCAACTCAAAATGATTGAGTCTTTATATAAGGCTCATCTCCCTCTGGTTTCATCAGTGTAATACAGATCATTAGAAAGCACTGCCCGGGCTCATTCATGTTGCACAAAAGTTACCTATTCAGCTCAGCTCCTCTGTAACCAAATGCACGCGTCACCAGCTCCATGCCGTGTGCTGATTTGACGTGAGTGGCTGCCACAATGGTTCCAAGCATTTCTGTTTTGATAAGAAAAAAGAATGGACAAGGCAACAGCTGTCTCCGCTCATGAATATTGAACAGCAGCTGCCTCTTCCCAGAAAGAAAAACTTTGGCTCTGTCAGATCAAATATAAATAGCGGGGAGCAGAGGTGAGAAATGACTCACAGCCACGGACAGTAAACACCGACCTTTCGTAATCTTACGACATGTTTCCACACTTGGACAAGCTCGACTCTAAATAACCTTGATCAAAGTCACTTACGTGCCTCAACGTGAAGGCGCTATGAGCTCCTTTTCTCACATCATAAACCGCTGCTACCCCGCCGTGAATGGCTTGATTGGTCTGAATGATTTGTGTGGGGTTGGCCTTACATCTCCAAAAGTATCACCCGGAGTGGAAGTCGCTATTAAATTCTCCTGGGAGGATCGCTCCAGCTGTCAGTATATATTCAACCTGCATTTACTTTTCCCTTATTACATATAAGCATGTAACCTGGAGTCTGTCCTTCCCACAGTCCCACACCAGGGCATTATGTGTGGGTGATGAATGCTGTGCTGTACCAAAGGACTGCTTTGGGAGTTACATGGTGATTGTGACCCCACTGTAATCAGGGGGAAAGAGGGCTGAGGGAGAGCAAAGACAATCATATAGACCCACTGTACCTGCTCCTGAGAGGTGCTGTGTTGTTGTTTAATACTGGTTGTGTGGCACATCACAAGTCATTATACCTACAAAAAAGCACAAGCATTGACTTGGGTACTTGTATTCACAGCTTGCTGTTCTTTTTTCTGCATTTAAAAATAGTCAATCTTCATTAAACCTGGCTATTTTCAGTGCTTACCTCCCCTCAACACCTCCGTTTCCTTTTTCCACTCTCCCGGCCAATTGCTTTTTTAATGCCACAAGCCAAAGTCCCGCAGCATAAGTGCTAGCAATTTCATTGTGGATGTGGTGATGACAGTGATAAAGTAGCCACAGACCCTGATGAGATCACTGCTCGACCCTTACAGAATTAGAGTCTCCTCTGGACGGCCAGTGTTGCTTGTTTACCACGCTTTCCGCAAACATGAGCCAACACAGCGTGGTGTGCTTGTGTGTTACCCATTTTCAAACGTATTTGTGTCCCTGCATGAGTGTGTCTGATTGTCTTTGCAGGGCGATTGTCATTCACAAATTGCATGGATCTCATTCAACTGCAAACACTTCAGAAATCTCCTTTCACAGCACTTCAGCTTGGATTAGTATTCATGCGGTAGCGTAGATGTGTGTAAACGCTGCGTGTTTCCTCCTGTGCTAGAAGCCTAGGGGGACAGTGGGAGGCTGTGCAGCAGGTGGACAGAGAGCGATAGGGGGAAGAGAGAGCGATGGAGTGAAATCCTTGTAAAGGCAGCTGGGCAATGAGGCAGACAGAAGCTAATTAGAGCCACAGCCTCCTTTACAACTCCCCAATTAGATCAGTTCTGTGTGCAGGCAGCAAATCAGCTGGCTGTGACAGAGTGTGAGAGGTGTGGGTTTTGTTTTTTTCTTTTTTATCTCTGCGTTTCTGTGGATGTGTTTATTTGCCAGCACAATGCATCGCACATTCGCTCCTCTCTCTCCTTTCGTTTGGTCTCACCCAAACAAACTGCAGGCTAATTACCATCTCTCGAAAGCTACTTCCTCTTTACAAGTGTCAATTGGATGACAATTTACAAGCAACACTTGAGTAGAGCGGATGCTCTGAAAACAGAATTGAGAGCTAGTTATTATTGTTCTCAATGCATCATGCAGTGATCAGTGAGAGATGAAAGAAGGAAGGCAAAAAAGTAAAGGCTGAAGCTGAGGGGTAAAAAACCCCCAAAACACACCTTCATACACGGAAACCTAAAGAGAAGGTGAGCGGACGTCATTACAAAAGGCCTCAGCTTTCTGTTACTTTTTGACTCCTGCAATCCAGATAATGAAGACAAAGCAGTGTGTTTAAGTCATATCGCATCCCTCCCCTTTTAGAGCCCCAATCAGCGTTATCTCATCACCAACCACGGCCTGGGTGTACGTGGGAAGGGATCCATCATTTGCACACAGCACGCACGTGTGAATGTGTCTGAAATTGGATGATGGAGCTTGTGTTTGTGTCTGCGTGGGCTCCCGTGTGTGTACGAGTGTGTATGCGTTTGTGCGGTGTAAATAAGATGAAGATGCAGTTTCCCGCAGGGTGCTATCTGTGCCTCGCTAATGAAGGATGGGACTTCATTGGATTAGAAAAAAAACTGTGTGTGTGTGTGTGTGTGTACACAGACAGTACACAGACCCCCACTGCTTCTCCACCGCTTAGGGCATAAATACCTGTCAGAGACAATTAGATCCTGATTGATTTTCTAAAGCTCTCTCTGATTGTGCCTCTTTTTGTCCCCTTTCACCTGCAAATGACTGCATCGAGCAGAAGAATGGGAGTCGCTTTGGGTTGCTATACACTGGCGGGAAAGATCTGTTAAGGTCATCCTGTCCGATAGGTTTCCTTTGGTCACTTGTGCCCTTGACTTGCAACAACGACTTATAGTGGTTAACCTCACTTGGGAGACAGAGAAGCGGCTCTTTGTGTGTAGCTCAGGGGCACCGTTGTGCTCTTTGGTGGGATCTTTTGTGGAAGAAGGTATTTAATTTCACAACAATTTTGTTCTGCAGAAATAATATGTCTGCAGTGTACAATTCAGCAAATGACCCCTAATAAAAATCTTTCCATGTAGACTAGTCATGGATGAACTTTTACAAACCTCTAAAATTCCAATGTGTGTGTGTCTGTGCAGACAAGAAGCCCAGAAGAAGCAGAAGTCCCACTGAAACACCAGCTGCTGCAGGTTATAGTGAGAGTGCTTCAATACCGCATGCTACTCACAGGTAACACATAAACACACATATGCACATATGTAACCGTAATACAAAGTGTCATTTTTGCTTAACATGAGCTGTTGTTTCCACTTGGAGCAATTATGTGGCACCTTAACCAGCCAGGTTTGCTGGCATCAGCTAACAGTAGCCCCTTAGCACAGTGTTGTGTATGCCAGGAGTTATACTGGGCTGGGGCTGTCTGCGGCACATCCGCTTTTCAGTGTCATTACAGGACACTCAGCCTCACTCATTTTCAACAGTGTGTATTTTTGCAAAACTTTGACTTAAAGATACAATTTTATTTGTACCACTAGTTGTGGCCAGACAGCTGTAGATGCTTCACACCTGTGCAAATTCAGATTTAACCTCTGTTCACACCTTGTTTTACCTTGTCTCCTTTCTATATCTTCTCTCTGATTTCTCCAGATTACCTGAACAACCTCTCTCCTGATTCTAAAGAATACGAGGACACTCAGGGTAAACCTGCATGCTTTGTGCTGACACACACGCGTACACACTTGCACGCAGCTGTAACGGGGCCTAGCTGTTGTGTCAGAGCCAATGAGAGGGTTCCAAGTCCAATACTCTCTCTTTTTCTTTCTCTGTTTGTGTTGCAGCTGCCTTGGTGATTGTGTCCGAGGTAGCCGACCAGGCCAACGACAATCTGAAACAGGGGGTGAGTCTCTGAGTCAGGATACACCCCGCGAGTTTACATTCAGACTGTGTAGCCCCTGTTGAGTTTGACATATTCGCAGCCCAGCGTTGCGGTTGCTGCGTCTTTATTCTGCGTGGCAATGAAAGAACAATTTTCAAGCGTGACAAGATTAGACAGCTGAGGTTTTTCTCCCCTGTGAATCCTTCTTCCAAATGACTTGCAGGAGTGAAGGGGAGCTCTATTCCTCTTTTTTTTTTGGCATTTAGCTTGTTGATTTATGCAAGAGGCAAGGAAAGATGATGTCATCAGAAAGTCCCAGGTGTTTATTACAAAGGGAGCAGTGTAAAGGGTGAATATGACTCTCAACCCCCCCACCCCCAAAAAACCCCACACACACACAGCAAATGTGAACTCTTCATGGAGATAATTATAAGGGAGGGAAGGGTTTGTGAATGAACTGACAAACTCCCTCACTGCCGAGCTCCCATGTGGATCTTTGGCTTACCTCCTCTGTTTATCACACTTTTTTTTTTCTCATTTGTGCACAAGCCCTGACACACACACATACACACAGACTGACAGACAGTGGTAGCACATCTCTCTCTTTGGGCATGAAAGGGAGGGAGGCAGAAAGGGATGTGATACTAAAAATGTGAGGGATGGCAGAGACAGAGAAACAAGGATGGTTCAATTCTTTGTCTTCTCTTCCATCAGTCACTAGATAATCTCTCTCTCTAACTTCCTGCTTCTCTTCTTCTGCAGGAGAACTTGTTGCGTCTGGTCCACATAGAATACAGCATGAAAGGGAAGAGGGACCTTCTGAAACCTGGAAGGGTGAGCATCGTGTAGTTCTGTCTGACAACGTTACTGCTGCACTGTCAAAAACAAAGCAACACCAAAATCTGAATGCCAGACCTCTGAGGTCACTTTGAAAGCATAAAAAGACTGTTCTTGTGTTTTCGTAATGTTGTAAGGATTAGTTTACAACATTGCAACAATCTGACATGAAAAGCTTTTATACTGTTTCTTTTGGCAGATGTTTGTCAAAGAGGGCACACTCATGAAGGTCTCCAGGAAAAGTAGGCAACCTCGGCACCTGTTTCTGGTAATGGCATTACATCGGATACTTAGTACTACTGGTGTTAAAGCTTAAATGTATTTTGTACTATTTTGTTTCTTCAGTAGTTTGAAATGGTCTAATATTAGCTGTGATTAGCCCAGCTTATCTTTAAAAAAGGCTAAGGAAAGATTAAAGAAAATCTGGTGGGCAAACTGTGCAATATCAACACTCGTAACATGGTGGAAGGTCGTTTCTCCCATTTCTTCTGGTAAATAGCTAATATCAGCCAATACTTTTGCCTCACAAATAAATCAGTTGGGTGCCAATCTTTGTTCAAAGTAGCATATTTAATATTTATCCTGGGTGACTTAATCAAACTTTTGGCTATAGCCTGACCTTTTTTTCAAGTGCTTTTTGCATTATTTTACACACGTTTAGCAAAACAAAGCCTCATGTATTCAGTATCTTTGGAAAGTGCCATCTCAGTTAGAGTTCAAAAGAAACTCGTATGCTATCCATCCAAGGTATGGATGGACAGCATGTGGACAGAAAGCACCTGCTGTGTTATTTAGGTAATGTTAAAATCAGTGCTGGCATGGTCTGCAGAAAATGTGGAGGAATGTTGGACAGGGGTAGTGCTGCAAGTTAGGTGAGGTTTATGGGGAAGGGTGGGGGGCACAAGGCCAAGGCTGTAAGACCTCGACTAAACACCACACCCACCTATCCAAGGGCCTCCCTCTCCACTCTCCTCCTCTCCCCTCCTCCCCTCCCAGGACTTGTTTTCCAGGGCCCCACTTCCTTACAGGATGTTTGGTGTGGGTCACTGGATGCCGACTTCCTGTGTATTGGGAGGGGACTGACAGCGAAGTGAAGGCCAGACACCCTGTAGAATGCAGGGAGGAGGGGTGGTGGTGCTACACAAACACATAATGTGAAATAGAGAAGGCCCATCTATTGTTTCATGTGCAATCAGTGCTGTCTAATGTTATGAATTTCCATGGGCAGCATATTTGCCACAGGGTTTTCCGAGTAGCATGTAACATTTGAGACACTCTGGATTGAATCATCTTTTTCATTTTGTTCTCTTCCATCAGTTTCTCGCTGTTTCTAAACTGATAAGCACTAGCTTGAAAATGTTAGTGGTTGATACTTGTAGGCTATTAGGGCTATAAAGCTATTTGCTCCCTTGAAGTCGACAGCTCCAGAGGTTCAGGTGTTATTTATGGGACCTTAAAGAAACTGAAATACAAACGGCGCCGATGAAAGCAATCAACCACCTCTGTGACAGAGAGAAGCTGCACCCATGTCACAAGCCAGGGCTCACAAAAGAAAGAAAAGCAGGCTGAGTGAGTGAGAGGAGGGATTAAGAGGGAAGATGGAGATCTAGAGAGATGTCAGAGGGAAACGAGTAAAAGGGGCAGGTAAAGGAGGGGACGCATTTAGAGGAAGAGATGAAATGCCGAAAAAAGTAAATTTCTTGGTTGCTCAAGTGGATATAATTTGCGTCTCGTGGGTCATGTCTGTGAAATCTGTTAACTTGGCGCTTGCTTGGATTTCTGTGGAATGAGTAAGTGAGCGGTGCAGGGTGGAGCAGAAGAGCTGCGGCGGCTCGAGCACAGAGGTCGTAGGCAGGGTTCGGGCTTGGCTATCATGCAGTGTTTTGTCTCCAGCCAGTCATCCAATGAAATGCGTTACTGCTGCTGTTTGTGTTGTTGTTGTGGTGAAGGTGGCCAGTTCCACCCAGCTCTGGTTCTCAGCGTAGCCTGAGAAGGCTGTGAAGGCGAGGGGAGGCCTGGAGTTCAGAGCAGGGTGGAGAATTCCTGGATGCTGCCTATAAGGCCCCAGCGGATGTTTAGAGCACACATAAGGTGTGACCGATGATGTCATTTCTTTTGTCTGTGTTGTGAGAACACAATAGACTCTTGGTGAATTCGGGGGATTCAAATACCTCAAGTTTGACAGGAAAATAAACATTTTCCTTACAGTAATGCCTGATTTTGATGTGTGCATACATGGGAATTCTCTGACAGGATGCACAGAGGTGAGTGTGCTGTGAAAACGCAAATTATTCCTTAACCAGCTCTAACCTCAGTGCTGCTTTGAGCTGCTGTGGTGCTTAAGTTTATATAACACTACCACCTTGTGTTAGCAGATGGTACTACATCCTGAGTAAATAATTTTCTCATCATGAGGAGAAACTGTAAAAATCTAAAATAAATAAAAAGTTTAGTCAACAAATAAATCAGTTGATAAAAAATATATTTTGAATTAATTTATTGCTTCTGGGTTTTTTTTTTGTTTGTTTTTTTCATTTTGGCAGTTTCAATCCACCATATAAATGTTGTGAGAATAAGAGCAGCCGAAAGTAGCCATTATATCTCAAATAGTGAAATCTTTCTATACCTCTTATATTTTCTTTTCTTTTTCTCCTTCAGATGAATGACATAATGCTGTACACCTACCCTCAGCAGGATGGGAAATACAGGCTCAAGAACACACTGTCTCTGTCAGGGATGAAGGTACATTAACTTTCTCTTCCAAGTTTCATAAACACATTTTTTTTTTTTTTTTACTGCACTGTGATCTGGTCTTGTTTGTCACACACAGGTGAGCAAACCCCCGCTGGGCAATGTGCTGAACTGTCTTAAGATTGAGGTGTGCGACATCACTATTACACTCTCTGCCAGGTGAGCCGCTGACATTCAGAACTCTGATGTGAACAATGGCTGTCATTTCCAAAGAAATCTACACATACAGTCAGGCACATCAGTGGCATCAGGTGTGTTGTATTTCTGTATTTCTCTCCAGTTCTGTTGGAGAAAGGGAGGACTGGTTCCACACGCTAAGTCGAGCCATAGCGGACCACGCGGCGGGACTCTGCACATTCGGCGGGCCTTGCAGTGAAGTAGGAAAAATAACTTAAGTGCAACACAAAACGATTTATT
The DNA here is from genome assembly GCA_015106755.1 of Etia nguti. Lineage (NCBI taxonomy): Eukaryota > Metazoa > Chordata > Actinopteri > Cichliformes > Cichlidae > Etia > Etia nguti. Next base: position 60,515 of record VUQG01023829.1, read on the forward strand.
ATAAAATAGAACTTTCATCTATGTCGTAGTAAGAAAGTATGGTGCAGAATTAGCTAAGAGACAGGTCTGATGATTCACTTTTTAAATAAATTACCATTTATGAGCCCTATTTACTTACTATTGGTGGCAATAACTTGCAATCCAACTCCTATGATATGTATTTGTCAGAAGGTTCAATAAACTCTCTCAGTTTTGAAAACAAAAATACTTTTCTGGCAATTATTTCGTGGTTCAGGCTTTACAGCGTTAAGAGTTGAATTCTGAAAAAGCGAGCTTTATTCTTGCTGTAACCTCTCAACATCATTGTCCAATCAGGCCCGTGAGAAATTGTGGATGGCCCTGGGTGAGGCTGCACCTGTACTCGTGCCAGTTTCTCACGTGATGATGTGCATGAACTGCACCTCCGACTTCAGCCTCACTCTCAGACGACACCACTGCAATGCGTGTGGCAAGGTCAGACCCAAAGTCTGTTCTCATTCGAACGTGGTTGTCGTGTAGCTCTACACTTGTTTGCTCCAGAAGTATGGGGATATTGGGGACATAATCTTACCATACCTTGCTGTTACTTTGGAAATTTTCACTGTTGATGCATTACGATGTCACTGATGTACTGGTTGTGTCCGCGCAGGTGGTGTGCCGGGCTTGTTCCAGAAACAGATACCCTCTGAAGTACCTCAAAGACAGACTGGCTAAAGTGTGCGATCACTGCTATGCCGAGCTCAGGAAAAGAGGTGAAGCTTAGCTTTCCTGGTGCCTGTTTCAAAACTCACTGTACAATGTAAACCTTATTATTTCCGGTTGTTTACCTCGATAAGGTAATGAGTTTGCATTTGCCTGCAGGTGGAAGTGTGTCAGCTGCCTGTGATAACTCCAGCCCTCGGACTCACCGGGCCAGTCGTCCCCTCTCTGCTGTCTTCCAGAGTCTGCAGCCCCCTAGTCTGTGGAAGTCCCGAAAGAACATATCCCCTCTGACCCAGGTGAACTACTCGCCTCCTATTATCTCTACCCTTTTTTCAAACCGGAGAACTATTTTATAAGCAAGAGAGTAGTCATATCACGCATAATTTTATGATTATTACCAAAGTAATATGGACCGCTGTGATATTTAGGCAAACTTTTTAAGGACATTCATATCCCACATACCCTGTATTATTGGCAAAAGTAAAGGCTATTCCCTGACCAGGAGCGCCGAATCCTAACCACTAGACCACCAGGGAGGTCTCTGAGAGGGAGATATCTGGCTGTACCAGCATGACTGCACAACAGCCGCCACTTGCACTACGTTGTACCCTTTTGTCTGTCTCCACAGTTGTAACAAACAGCTGTCTCATCATCCCTGTTATTAGGGTTTCAGGAGTCTGAATGTCTTATAAATTACATTTATCTGCAGGTGTCACTTGGTGTGGAGGGCTCCACCATGAGTGGGAGTTTGCAACGCAGGAAGAAGAGCAAAAGGAAGTGGAAGCGACTGTGGTTCCTCCTCAAAGACAAGGTGCTCTACACCTTCACAGCCAGTGAGGTGAGGGGGCACAGAGTCTCCCACACCAGCCCCAACACATTCACACATTATCGCCACTCAAGCAAAGAAATATTCTTACTGCCTTTATCCACCTCTTCTCAAGTGCATGACAGCTATTTAACTACATATCCACCTTTTAACGTTTTCAGCCTCATGAGCAGAACACTTATTGACTAATAAAGGGAATCTCTGTGCTCTCTCTCTCTCCCTCTCTCTCTATGTTTCTTTTGAGAAGTCCGATTGCACTGCTTTGTTTTTTTCCTCAAAGCACGACCAACTTATTAAGTTGTTGTTGCTGCTGACAGCCAGATTGGCATTTTTAACTTGTGCCTGCTTCCTTCAGGATAAAGTGGCTTCAGAGAGTCTGCCTCTGCAGGGCTTCACCGTCAAGCTGACTGAGAGGCCAGAGGGAGAAGAAAGCAGTAACGTATTCCATTTGTACCACAAGAAAACACTCTACTACACCTTCAAAGCAGATGATCAAAACACTGCACGCAGGTCAGTGCAAGTGCTTTTACAAGCACATTCATGGAGTGTCTTTTAAAAGCATGTTCCCTGACTAGGAATCATAGCCAGACTGCAGCAACAAGAGAGCTAAATCTTAACCGCTAGACCACCAGGGAGCTGTAGCAAGGCATGTGTGGTATGTTAGACAGCAGGCAGTGAGCAGCTGATCTCCTGCAGTGCAGCATAATGTACTCTCCATGCATTCTCGCCTTCTCGTGTAAGATTGCTGTACTGAGCGTTAACAAGTCTCCTGTCTTCTGTTAATGTTTGCACTCATTTATCTGCATTTACATCCTCTATCGCTGAGATGTTTTGGTAGAACGCGTGACTCTGTGAAAGATGACAGCAAGCTTATTAATGCACTTGTTTTAATAAATATGTGGCAGTTTGCGGCATCCCCATTTTACTGGCAAAGAGTGGAGGTGGCAGGCTGTGTTTGTTAAAGTGGATTCATTTCTCTTCCAACTGACTTTGAGATTTACAAAAGGCATCAATTATAATGGGCCTTGACAATTTATATGAATTCACTCGTTACTTACCGTCAGCCCTGTTTTGTAGGTTGTTGGGGTTTTTTTGCTTGTAAAACAGTTCAAAAGAGTGCATATATATATTTTTGAAAAGTATTTGAGATTCAAACTGGATTGCTTTGAGCGGCTCCTGGGATGGGATGACATAAAAAGAAAAATAACTCCAAGGCACTTTCTTTTGAATACCAAATAAAATGGATTTATTCTCACGGAGCTCCATGAAATCTGTTCTGACTCCCTGACAAAGATTTGCATCCCTTTTTTTTTTTCTTAAAGTTAAATATAAGCGTGTCATGAGAATAAAAGCCTTTTTTAAAAACTTTTTAAGTCCATATTCTTATTGAACAAAGCATGAATGTTATTTGGAGCGCCGCTGGATTTAAACAGTCGTGTGAAATAGTAAGCTTTCCCTTATTAAGAGGGTAAGTAGCTGTTGGGAACGCTGCTTGTCAAATGTGCTTGATTAACGGATCATCAGCACACGTGAGCACCTCTGTGAAAGCAGAAGTTTTGTCCTAGGAGTAACAGGCAAACCTTAATTGAGATTGGGTCATGCAATAGGACAATGATCTCAAGGACAGTAGCAAATCTACAACAGAATCACTGAAAAAGGAAAGAATCAGTGTGTTGCAAGAGTGCAGACCTCAACCTGATTGAAGAGCTCTGGTGGGACCTTAAGAGATCTGTGCATGTATGAATGCCAGTAAACCTTGATGAACTGAAGAAACTCTGTAAAGAAAAGTGGGCCAAATTCCTCCACAGCGATGTGGAGAGTGATAAAGTCATGCATGATTACTTCAAGTTATTGCTGCTAAAGGTGGCTCTAAAAGCTACTGAATTGTGGAGTGTTTCACAGTACATGGCTTTATTTTTTTAAATAGTCTATTGAGAAATTTCTCAAAACAAGCTGATAAAGAGAATGAGCAGGTGTACACAATGAGTGTAAATCATACAAACCTGTAAAATAAAAAAGACAAAGAAAGCCGTTGAGTTTTATGATGTGTTTTGTAAGATTTTATTTGTTGATTATACTCCACAAAAAACAAAGTGGTTAATATTCATATTAACGATTTAGTATCATATTTCTGGGAAAACAGAAAAACACTGGGTCACCCTGACCTGTGATCTGTGACATAAGCTGACTTTCAAATCCAGTCAAATGAGTTCGAAGGTCTAATGCTCCACTGCTTTGTGTTTCAGATGGGTCAATGCCATGGAGGAGGCCACGATTTTATAGCACCTGCTAAGTTAAATAAATAACACATCAACTCTGTGACCGCAACAAAGCTACCTGCTGCATGTGAACTCAGTCCATCAGTAAGGATTCATCACATCAGGCCTTCTGTGGGATATAAAGTGACAATTCAAACACCTGGGAGATTTTTCCTCAGAGGAATTCTGCTATATGGAGAAGAGCAGCAGAAACCTCGAGTCGGAGTTCACAAGAGCCTTCAGGAGCAGCTCAGATACCTTAAATACGTCACCTGAGAGAAAACATTTTATTTCTTCTGCTTTCACCTTTTTCAGTGCCACCCCACAGATGTCTGCACTTTTTCCAGTTTTTGGTTTGTTTGTTTTTTGCTTTTCTGGTGTAGTTTACCCAAGTTTCCACTGGACTGTTAAACCACTCTTTGTCTTCTGCAGGAGACGTCCTTTCATATCAGTTTCTTCACAGTTATGCATGACACAGTTTTGAGGTAACTGCAAAGACATGAAAAGTAACTTTTGCTTCAGGGTAGTATGCATATCTTGTAAAGGGGGAACGGCGAGATACTTGGTATTCTGAATATATATTGTGAAGTATACACTGCAGATATTGAAGTGAGTTATATGATTTATCTGTATAAAAATTGTGCTTCACAATGTCCCCAATAAGGGTTCTTTTTAATCATCATAGTATGTGTACATTATTGTTCTTGTGGAGTTTTACACCGTCTTACTCGAAGAAATGACCCTCGGCATGCCGTCTGCTCTAAAGCATTTGTCAAAGGATGAACATTTTTGAAGATACTTTGTATTTTTTAAAAGTCTTTTAGAAATTTTTCACACAGCTCTGAAGTGCCAGTTGCTTTCTTCCTGTTGAATGCAGTGCATTTTGCAAGTGATGATGAATGTGCCTCATTCTTTATGTTATCACAGTACTGTACGGAGGGATCTTGCTTTTTAATCTATTCTTACATATACTTTAACCTTATAGTATTTTTGAACAGTTCAGTTACTGTGCACTCACATAAGAATATGTTATTGTGCCATTTTTATGAGGGCCTTTTTAATGCTGTATATATATGCTGCTAGATATAATCATACTTTGGCTGCTTTATTATACAAAAGCTACTTAAAAATGCCACTGTCAAACTACCTTCATCCTCACAGTATTAGAGTGATCTCAGCCACTCGTGGCACAGGATTTCACTCGTAATCAGATGCAAAGTTTCTCTGAAAGAATCCATCCAATGGCATTATCTGTTCCTTTCAGAATGAAGCTCCATCATCAGACAAGCAGCATGATATTGAAAGCACATGTTTGAGTACTGTTCAGCTTTTCTACCCGTTTCCTATAGCTCACACCTACAGCATTACTATGGTTGTACCTCTATAGCATATACTGCATTGTAAATGTTTATGTATATAGATGCATATAAAAAATAAACTACATTAAAAATGCTTACTTAGTGGGCGTTCGCTGTGCCTTAAAATTCAGCATGAACAATAACGAGCAACTGTAAAATGATACCCACTGCAATAGCGTAGTAACTTTTTGTATGTGTGTTTGGTTCTGGCTTTGCTGAGGATAGTTACAAGCACAACAGCACTGGATGCTCAGAACTGGCTGTCCACTTCATCCTTTTCTCTCCGACAGAATCGTCTGTTGTATTATTAGGATTTATTCACGGCTTGTTGCCATGCATTGTATTTTTTATTTTTTTTGTACTGATGTTCACGCTGTGCTTATCTCCTGCTGGTGTGGTGATAAATACCGGGGTGATGGAGAAATTAGAACACAATGTACCTATGCTTCTCTATTGCCTGTGGTGCTGGAAAAATACAGCTTGGTTAAGTGACCCTTTAATCCAGAAGGGGGCGGCACTACATCATTTCAAACAGGTCTAATATGAACTTTAGCCAGCCTACATACTGTTTATTGTGTATGTGAGCAGGAGGAAATGTTAAACTAGTGTTAAGTTTAAAAGGAGAGAAGTGAAAATAAGACTTAATAATCAATGAAAAAGGGGATTTTTTAGTAATGTTAATCAAGGGACTGTTTAGTTGTCACCCCACTGATATGGATGGACATATTTTGCTTTGGATATAAAGTTTAAAAAGAGGAAAGAAAGAAAGGGAATTCATTTTGTTGTTTTAGTGTTTTATTGTGTATCCGGATAAGCGTGTGGCAGAAACACACCACAGAATTTATAGTCTTAGCTTATTTGCAAAGGCCGTCTGGCCTTTAAAATACATGAAACTCAACCGCAAACACAGCAGAGGTAGTACAAAACACAGTCTGAACAATAAAGGGCAAAAGCTCACAACTGAACAGCAAAGTCGGCGAGTCACAAGCAAACCACTGAATAGAAAGCAGCAGATCATCCATAATTGCATTACTCATAGTTTCAGGTGTAAATGAGCTCAGTCAAGATCCAGATATTCCACATGTCAATACCCAGAGAAGAAAAAGCTGTTTGCCGAAATGAGGATTTACATAGAGGCCTTTATACTCCTCACTGGCTGCTCATCATGTTTCTGAGTACAGTCATCTTAAGTGTAACCATAGAGTGACTAAGCACCTGAGGAGCCTGATCATGTGAGAATTTGCATACCTTGCATCCTATTTAAAGCATTAAATTTTGGCCTCTGAGGTTAGCCGTGCAGTATAATTCTCAATGGCATAGATGAAGTTGCTTGAAACATTCCTTAGAGATTTTGCTCCATACTAACATCACAGCAACCACTAATGCAAATCTCCCATTACAAATGATCTGACCTTTATGTCACAGTGCAATCCTGGTGGAAGCAGCCATCAGACGATGGGTACACTGTGGTCACAAGAGAATCAAAATGGTCTGTAGCAATACTCAGGCAGGCTGTGGTGCTTAAATGATGCTCAGTTGGTATGAAGAGGCCCAAAGTGTTCCCCCACACCATTACACCACCATCAACAGGCTGAACTGTTGATACAAGTTGTTTACACCAAATTCTGACTCTCCCATCTGCATGTTACGGCAGAAATCGAGACTCATCAGATCAGGCAACGTTTTTCCAATCTTTTACTGTCCAGTTTTAGTTCAAATTGTATTTCCTGTTCTTAGCTGAAAGGAGTGACACCCAGTGTGGCCTTCTGCTGCTGTACCCCACCTGCTTCAATGTTCAGTGTGACGTGCATTCAGAGATGCTCTGCTGCATACCTTGGTTATAACAAGTGGTTATTTGAGCTACTGTTATCTTCCTATGAGGTCAAAGCAGTCTGTAAAACTTAGTCTGAGATTGATATGTGGGCAAAATCCCACCAGCTGGTCTGGCAGCAACAACTATTCCATGTTCAGAGTCACTTGAAATCACATTTCTTACCTAGTCTGATGTTCAGTTTGAACTGCAACATGCCTAAATGAACCTCTGTGACTGACATTAGAGACCTAATCTATGTTTTTTTTTTACACATGACCTTTGAATTTTCTTTATTTCCAGATAAAGGGATGGGTAATGACAGATTCAAATCAAGATAAAGGCTGATCAATCAGGACATAAGTGACTAATAATCCAAGATTTAATTTGAAGAAGTTTGACACAAGTTTTAATATAAGAATGAGCGTTATGAAAAAACAAACAAAGAGGCCATAGTTAGAACTGGAGGATCAACTACTGGAGTAAAATAAAAAGTATATGTACATATAAGTAAAAGGACCTTGGTACCAACATATGTTTAAATGAGCAGCTACTGCAGAGTTTTGTGTGCAGGTCTTAGCTGTAGATCCTCGTGTTTTCATGTTCAGCAGGTTGCCTTCAAGTGTTCCAGTGTCTTCAAAGGCATGCAAGTTAACTGAACTATATATATTTTATCCCACCCCTCCAGCTGGTCAGCCACTAGTCTGAGGGATCTGGAATTATTCAAGAACAGATATTAGAAAAATTAGTAATGCAGTAATCTTGCACGAGTTTGGTAAACAAAATCACAATAACAAGGCACACAGCGTTGTAAGCACATGGGAACTTTTATTTATAATATTTTCTTTTCTTGTGCAGCTTTCCAGCTGCCTTGTCCTCTTACAGCACACTGCTCTCCCATCAGGTCCCAGCGTCCTACTGAAACAGGGAACGTGTGACCAGGTGATGGAGAACAGCTGCGTGGGTCAGCCTGCTCTAACACCACACCCTGAACCCACTGCTCCACCCCTTCCCCTGCAGCTGAGCTACAAACCACACCCCACCACAGTGGGTCCATTTAGTAGAATAAACAACCATGGCAAATATACCAGTTAAGGTTAATTTACCCACAAGGTCCATTCCAATCAGTTCAATGGGCTCAGTTGCCGATTTGGGAGAAGAGAACAGTGTTGTATCACAATTAATGTATTTGAAAACTGTATGTGCTTTCCTTCTATTGGAATAGATTCTATTGGAAAAGATCTTTTCTCCTTAATACAGGCCCACTAATGTTGACACTGAGCTCTCAGCTTGTCTCTTGATTGCAAACCTTTCCCTTCTGGCTGCCTGGTCAGACCGCTCAGCGGTCCGCACAATCCTCTGGAGGGCTCTGCGGTCGGACGCGTGGCAGTTTCCATACCAGACTGTGATGCAGCGGGTTACGATGCTCTGTATGGTAGCTCTGTAGAAGGTGTGAAGGATGGGTTTGGGGAGGTGCACCCTCTTCGGTCATCTCTTGAAATGCAGTGGCTGCCGAGCTCTTTTTGTCACTGATTTGGTGTTGCTGGTCCAGGACAGGACAGGTCCTCTGTGATGTGGACATCTGGTGCTCTTCACTCGCTCTACTGTGACACCAGCAATGCTGAGCGAGGGATGGACAGCCTTGCTCTTCCTAAAGTCAACAATCAGCTCTTTTCTTTTATCAACATTGAGACATAGATTCTTGTCCTGGCACCAAAGCGCCAGCCGTTGCACCTCCTCCCTGTATGCTGCATCATCATCGTCCCCGAGTACCACCACTGTGGTGTCATCTGCAAACTTGATAATATGGTTTGTGTTTGTTACGTTCTCGGTCTAGGAGTGATTTGAACGCAACAAGCAATGTGACCCCCACCACTCACCCACCACCCAAGAAAGAGCAAAAACAGAGTACTTTTCAAAGTGCTATGCAGCCATTTATTTACAACGCCAGTGAGCAATGCCAAACTTTCTAAGTGAAAAACAGGAGAAAACTGAGTCAACAGAAATGGCTTCTCACCCCTACCAGGCTGCTGCAGTGGACAATATATACACAGTGAAAAAGGTACGAAAATGCTACTTTACAAAGCTCTTTACAGGTATTTACAACAA
>VUQG01023833.1:0-17667 GCA_015106755.1 Etia nguti
GGTTTGGGTGTTTGGGGGGAGGGAGTGGGGGGGGGTGCAGAAAGCGTCAGGCGCGTGCGTGTGTCAGTGTGTGCGTGCACGAATGTGTATTTGCGTATCTATGTTGTGTTGTCACATTTCAATCACACAGAGCGGACTTGGACTTGCTCTCAGGCGTTCTGGAGCTCGATTTCTTTCTTCCTGACCTAGACGAGACTGTACACGTGCTTCTTCCTGAAGCAGCTCAGCTAAACCAAGACAAAACAAGCAATTCCCCCTTGGTGACTGGCACTGTGAACACTCCCCAGCAAATGGAAGAATTTTGGACAAGGACAGCGAGAGTTTGCCACCATTTCTTTTGCTTAAGTTGGAAATAGAAAAGGAGTATGAAGCCATTAATTTTAATGGGTGTTCTCTTGCATGCACCTCTGTTATCAAGGGGACTGATTTTATTCTTTTCACGTCATGACTTTGTCATTGTTGTATTTCATTTGGCATAAGGGTCCCTATGGGGAAAATAGATATTTTTTGGGGGGGATCTCTCTTCTGTATGTGTGATTTGTTTTTTGTGTGTATTATTCTAGACATTCGCATTACACATTTCCAGGCTGTTTTTTAGGCAAACAATCAGGTTAGCTCATTGCGTAATCTTAGTTTTAAAATGGAGCCCGTCATCATTTATTTAAAAACTGCATGAATGTACATGTATCTACAGTGTGAATTCTGCATCACAAATGTGATAATTGAGATAATATAGTCCAAAGCTATCAGGGATGCAGCTGCATATTAAAATAGGAAAGACTTTACTATGTATCTTTTATTATACAAGAGTACACAAATAATGACAAAAATGTTACCCTTACTCTTCGTACTAAAATATATCCAAGAATCCTTTTAACATATAAATTGCATAGCTATTTATTGTTCGCCCAAGCATTTCATTGTGGTGTTGGCTTTTTAGATATTGTTCTGCTGCCTTTGTCTGTCTTTTAATAAACTACACCGATATGTAAAGGCAGGAAAAAAAAGTCCCCTGGCTTTAAGCCAAGGGAAAATACAAATTTTTGTATCATATAGGAGGAAAGGTTACTTTCTTAAAAGAGCATGCCTTGAGAATTTAGATGTTTTTGTTTTGCAGCTTCTATGGTATCCTTGTGGGTTCCTGTTGAGCTGATGGAGATAGAGGAAATGGAGACGATTTGTCGGTGTAGAGTAAAGCTCAGCTGTTTTTTAAGTGCCTCCTGAAGGGTTGAATAAACTTAAGAGACTTTAAAACCAGGCCGAGACTCGATGCATATTGAAATATCATGAGCGGGGTGGTGTAAAAAAATGGCTCAAGCTTTAAGTGGGTCTAAAAAGAAAACTGCTTTACAGCCTCTCGAGGACCCTCAACGGTACATTTCCTTATGTGGTTTTAGCGTGTGCACCGTCAACACTGTTTCCTTATCTTACTGCACTGCAGAGAGGCAGTAGATGCTTCTGAAATGCAATAAGTGACTGCTTTACTAACTGACCCTCTGGGTTGGTCCCAGCATGGTGGGCCCAAGTTGGAGAAATTGCAATAAAAAATACAATTTATTGACCAAAAAAAGTTCAAGTTAAGTATTCATTATATTTCATTTTCCTTTATTTTATCAAGTCTCTTGATGGTAATCAAATTTAAACTTATTACAAATTACTCAAAATGTCTCCTGTTGTATTACTGTATGTGAAGTGCTGTTCACATAGATCTCGTGCACCTCTTTACAGGGACTCTGAAGCACTGTGTATGATTCAGGGCAGCACTGGTACATCAGTAACCGGGTCACTGACTCGCTCGAGCATGGCTGCGGGGTAATGCCTGCTCAGGTGCTGAAGCTGACCTGTATTATTTGAATTGGGACACTGATGGCATCTAGACTTTCTCCGGCATTACTGCTGCTTCCTGTACAGATGTGTGAGTCCGTCTCGTCACATGTACGCTGCTGAGAGTAACATTACCGCTGTTTCTGTAAAAACTGCTCTCATAAGCGCCGCATACTGTAGTTTCAAATTCCCAATAGTCTCAGTGAGCACTTACTGGTGGAAAGGGGTTGAAATCCAATTTTTAACCTGTTTATCTGAAATCTTTTCTCCAGACCACTGTGTGTTTTGTTTTTGAAAGACTGTTCTATGCAATTATTGTTGTTGCAAGTATTGTAATGCTTTTTTTTTTTCTAGATACCCTGTACTTTATGTTTGGTATGATCATTCTTTTATTAAAACTTTAATATAATACGTAGAGCTCAGCATTTGGTATTGATTTATCCAAGTGAGTAACGGAAAGCTCCTTAAGTTTTCTACTAACGGCACGAACAGCGTTCCTTCATTCATACTGGAAATCCACAAAGATAGGCTTTTCCATGCTGTGTTCATCATGTGTGTGGTTCAGGAGTGTGCATGTTGCTCAGATGCAGTAGCGAGAAACAGGATGGAAGGAGTGACTAGAATAGATGACATTCTCTAAGAATGTACCTCCTCTGCAACTTTGTACACCTCCATAGAGATTCACACTTTCCATGCTCTTGTACTCCACCGTGACAGTGACAGTGTTCTAGGTTTTGTTATGTCTAAGGTGTAGAGGGTGTTTGGTAGAATTTTATATTACTCATCATTTACAGTATTAAAAAAAAAAAAGAACTTACACTAGACAGGTTACAGTTAAAAAAACAAACAAACAAAAAAGAAACTTAGTCACCAGACAGGTTGAGTAAAATCACTCATAACTGGAAAGCAATAGTCTCCAGGTTTGAATTCTAAAATCTAAATGTTCCTTAGGAGGTCTGAACTGTATTTGATACTTAATGGGTGTCATTAGGAATTACTGTATTTCAAAGTGAAGTGGGGCACTTTGGATTTTTGAATTATACAGCACAAGTTTTTAAGAGTCTGACTGAAGGTTCATGCCCCATTTATCAAAATAACTACTGGCTGCATAAATAAATACACATAGTGGAAATTCTGCTTAAACCACTGGTCCTTTGCTTCCCCTCTTACCACTGAAATTGGTGGGTAGCCTGTACCTTAAGTGGTCCCATTTGGCGATGTGAGAAACTGCAGCTTCTCTATGTGGTTTGTTTGTGTCCTAGAAATTGAAAACCATAGTGGTGCACACTAACCTAGAACACGATAAGCATCAGGGGTTTTACTGGTGATGAATCTTGGTGTTTTTAAAGTAGCCATCATTACATGAAGGAAATTCAGTTTTTAGAACTTTTTCCTGAAGGTGTTTCCATAAGACCACTTAAAATATTTTGAAAATATACCTCATTGTGGGATGATGGAGCTCATAAACGTATAACCTCGCCACCTCCATACTTAAACCACCAAACCTGTGGTTCATCGGTTTGGATGTTTCACTCTAATGTGTGCGAGTCCTTTAAATGTAACTCATTCCTGATGTGAGGTTGATGCAAGAAAAACTGAGAAGAGTATAAATGTTTTAGATTAAATATCAGTTTCATTTCACAGTCTATTTACATCAATAAATACAATATTTTGCTAAACAATACAACTACAAAAATAACAAAAAAAAAATCTGGTATAATAAATTATGTCCTTCAAATCCAAACTAATCCACGAAGATGTTTGAGCCAGCCAATTCGAAAGTGTTTTTGTAGATAAATCCACGAGTTCCCGCCCTTCAGCTTTTTTCTATGCACGTGTCCATGTATGAGTCCTACAGTTTGTATATCCCAAAGCTTGTTGCGCCGTCTTCATAGTCCACCAGTGAGAGGTCTTGTACCCAGACACTCAGTTGGTTTCCTTTCTCCAGTAGGATCAGATCTCCCTGAGTAGCTGTGCACATGTGAGGATTCTTTGTGCTCTCCAGGTAGCAGTAGGCCTTCATTACATCCTCCATATTTTTCTCTGCCTCGTTCTTCCTCAGCTTGACCCTGCTGGCCAGTGGGAGCGAAGAATGGCCCTTGGAGAAGGTCACTCTGGAGTAGACGTAGTAAAAACCAGTCTCTGGAATAGTCAGCCAAATCTGTTCATAATAGTTGATGCCTCTACGAACAGAATGGTCTGGGTCCCACTCAAGATAACCCGCTGGAGAATTAAAGTTTAATCTCATTAATAGATTTTTGATAACATGTTACTGCATTTTTTTTAATTTAAAAGAAAAAAATTTAATATTCTTACGTGATTTCTTTCCTGCAGTTCGCTTAACTGCCATGCGTGCTAAGGCTTTATAGAAGGTGTCCTGTTTGTCCATTTCCTGTTTTTGTGATGAGGGCCATCCACCTTAAAAAAGAGAACAAATTTCAAAGAAATTAATGCCATTGCTTCTTTTTATTTTCAACTTAATATATATAAAATTAATTGATTGAACTGAATATGCCTTTACCTTCTGTTGAGAAATGTTTTTCCTGTAGTGAAAAAAAAAGTAGAACATAAGAAACGGGTAAAAGAACTTACTGAAGGTCAGTTTTCATAAGCACACGTCGCCAGCATTTCCTATCTTTTAAATGCAGTCAAATTAGCCAGTTAAAATTATACACAGAGAAAAATGTGTGAACCAAAAGATCAAACCAATGTGCCGTTCTGTATACTTAACTTCCCCTTAATGTTTTAAAACAAAGCTGAATTAATCTGGTATATAGTCATGTTAAAAAGTAATAAGAAGAAAATACAATTTTGAGTTTAACTGTTAATTTTGGTTTTCTTTAAGCTGTCACTTTCATGCAATGGGTCCAAAGTGAATGAGAAAAAAAACCCATTTACCATATGTTCATGGTAGTACAGGTAGAAGAATCCTGCAAGTGAAAGAAATAAATGCAGCACCACTACGCCAACCAAGAACCGGATGAGAACCTTGTTGTGGCCCTGAGATGGAAGTGAAGCTGGGATGAGGACCGGTTGGGACCTGCTGCGCGGAGGCACCGGTGGTGGAGCCAGGCTGGTCTGGTAAGTGTTGATCATGATAGAGTGGAGCGGTGACAGCTGCAGAGGCCTGACGTCCGTGACATCCCATGCGCTTTTGAACTGCTCCTCTCTCAAGCATCTGAGTTTATGTCTCACTACTTCCTGGAAGGTCTGAGTTCTTTGACATGCAGATGTCTTTGCGATGTCACTGTTGGTGAATACATGTGGTGTGTATGTTGGTTTAAAAACCCTCACTGCATTTTCCTTTCTGTCAGTTATAGCATGTCTATAATGCTGCACATTGTAATGTGATTGTAATGTGAACTTGTGCACTTAGCTGATACTGCTTTCACTTTTTTGGCCCACAAAACCAAATCCCTATAAACTGTTTCAATTTTGTTTATAAGCTGTTATAACATTTAAAAGTATTTTAAAGTAGCTGATATCACACGGCACACACACATAGTCACACACATACACATAGACACAAAGATCTATATTAAGAGTTCAGTAGTATTTTCACACCATTTATTTTCACATCGTTCTCACAGACTATATATGGAAATTACCTGGTCAGCCTAAATGTCAGAAGCAGACAAAAGTAACACTACATCTAGGGCATTATATATATACTGAGCTATTCCTTTAAAAGACTAGTGCTATGGTTCACTGAAGAAAAGATTAAAGTTGGCTGTGTAACCACAGGATCATCATCGTAATACAACCCTAAGTGGTTAATTTTTAAACTTCAACCTAACTTTAATTCATGTTGACAAACCGAATGCACAGACCAAACTCAAACTTAGTTTAATCTGTTGAGAGCTTACTGGCTATAGTTCACACCATGGCGCGTCCATTCAGATATACAACACTGTTAACGACCGCAGGATATGTGAAATGTGCTTAGTTGTGGTAGCGGATTTGTCTGGAATGAGACCTACCATTGATTTTTTTTTTTAAATTTTTTTTAGCCCACACAGGTTGGTTAAGCTAAAGTGAAAACTGTTTAATGTGGGATATTCATGCAGTTGCTTACAGAGTTCTGCATGCAGCACAGTGCAGCATCTCCCCGTGTAAGTTGCTATTAGACAGTGAATGTTTCATCTCCAAAACAAGTGGCCAAAAATATACAATAAAGAGTTTTTACACAAACTACAATAAATGATTGTGACCTGCAATGATTGTTATACGTGTACATATTCTTTGCCGTTTTGAACAATATGCACACAATTTTTGTGTAAAATTTGGGATTATTTTATTTGATAAAAATACCCTTACTGTAATTGGGATGAAAACCCCAGTATTACTTAAAGTTACCCTGGGCCCACTTTACAATGGCCCACTGCCGCCTCTAGTGGTTAAAAAATATTTTTAACTGTAAAATTATGTCAGTACAGAGTTATCACGTTTTTTTGTGTCAAAGGTCTGGAGGAAAAACTGAAGAAAATTGGAATATGATTTTATTTTTTGTAAAATTTTAAAGACATTCATTGGCTCATGCAGTTTCATATACTGTGCTAGGACCAGGTTAGACCTCCTTTTACTTTCAGAAGTGCTTCAGTTATTTGAGGCACAGCCTGCTCAGCTGGTGGTAAGGGTCCCGAATTATGCCAAGATAATATCCCCCACATCACTATTTCACCACTACAACACAGGATTGATCCATGCGTTGTTTTTGCCAAATTCTGACTCCATCATCTGAATGTCGCAGCAGAAATCGAGACTCATCAGACCAGATGACAAGATTTTTCCAATCTTCTGTTGTACAGTTCAGTAGCTTCAGTTTCCTCTTCTTAGATGACAGCAGTTGCACCTTGTGTGATCTTCTACTGCTGAAGTCCATCTGCTTTAAGGTCCAATGTGCTGTGCATTTACAGATTCTCTTCTACTTACTTTGGTTGTAATGATGGTTGTTTGAGTTGCATTTCTATCAGCTTAAAGCAGTCTGACCATTCTCCTCTGACTTCTAATATCAACAAGGTATTTTAATAGTCACAGTCATTCATTTGAAAACAAGAACTTTTTTATGGAGTATAGTGAACAAAAACTATATGTTGCCTGCAGAGCACAGTGTTTCTGGGGCCACTGGGGATCTGGACTTGTGGGGAGTTGAGGGAAGCTTGTCTATGGACATGGAAATATTCTGACAACTGTGTCCTCGTAGCTCGGCGCTCTTCTCCTTGTACAATCTCAGGCTCTCCTTTGCACTTCATGAAGGCCAAAACACATCTATTAAACTGTGCAAAAGTATAGTCGAGAATGGAATAGGATGGTCAGTCGCAATAAGATTGGCAGATCAAAGGACATGTCGAGTGCTCAGTTTAAGACTCAGGTAAATCTCCCTGGAAAGTTCAGTTCATTAGATCTAGGATGCATTTAACCACTGTTTACATTTAACCCCCGAAAACTAGACCCTAAAATGAAGCATTCTGTAAGTTGATGTAAAATCATCAGTTTGACAAAGGATTGACCTACTTTACAATAAATGACACCCCTGTATTATCTGTGTTATCTATTATTGGATAATCAGAATCATGGCGTTGGAATATAAAAGTAGTGACACAAATGCTGTTCAAATAATGGTTCTGAATTTCATATATTAAAAATATTCTGTTCAGGAGTCTCATTAGAAACAGTGAAAACATATATCATCTTGTGTGCTGCAGAAACTGAGCTGCAGTGCCATCCCATTTTTTCTCAAATTTTTTTGCACGTTTACCAACTGATCTAGACAAGATACTTTTAGTATATTGTATGCAGTAATATTTGGAATACAGACATTTATCAGCAGTCCTATCAGTCAATCAGTTATGTCCTCACTCTCACCTGTTTGTTGAAGAAAACATAAATAACGGGGTTGACACGGGGCTGAACTTGGCGAGGGTGGAGGGACTCACACTGGTGATGGGAGTCACCAGCCCTGACCCACCAAAGGTGGCCATCAGTGCCACGATGCCATAGGCCATCCAGCACAGCATGTAGCAGGACAGCATAGAGAAAACCATCAACGAAATGTGGTGTTCTCTACGCTGAGCTGCCAGAAGATTGATCTTTCCCACCTGGAGATGTGAGAGAGGAGGAGAATAAGAGGTACAGATGTAAAGATACTAGGAAATTCATGTGTTTTGTTAGTGTCTCCAAGAGTCTTACGCTGGTTTCAGGTGCAGTAATAGGCTTTTCATGCCTCTTGCACAAGTTCTTTTATTTCAGTCCCAACACATTTTATTTTGCGTGATTCATTTACTTACATAAGCTATCTATTAACTGATTACTAAAATCCACACGTCATGCTGCCGCATGTAGCATTTAAAAATCTGTGTCTTTGGTGCCCTCATGTGGTGTTACAAATAGTTGACAGTACACAGGTGATTTCCTACTCACGTGGAGAATAAATCTTCACTGAAAGTGTTTTTTTCCCCTTCTAAAATATAAATGTATACTGCCAGAACAATGTAAAATAAACATTAATAACAAGTCAACATGAACCGAACCCGTTACTTGAACCAGCTCCACTTCTTAAAAGCAGTGAAGTGAAGTTTAAAGTGCACAGCAAGTTAGTGAGTAAGTGTAAGTGATGGTTATATTGCTCACAAAAATTGAAATACATTTTAAGGGATATCTCAGAAAAACAAAAGGGAAACACTCAGAAAATAGTATGCATATGAAAAGATATCAAGCTTATCCAAATAAAAGCATGAAACTTTGAAATATACTTACTTTGTTTCCAGTATATTGGTCAGGCTTCAAGAGGATTAGAGAGGATCCCATGATTCCCATAATATTGTAATATTATATTAATTATATATGTTTGATTTTTGCAAAAATATTATAAATTTAACAGTTAGCTATAGTTAAAGCCTGGCAGATATTTTGGGGAGATATTATAAATATATGTGTTTATAATTTCTATGATTTTTAAACTTTTTAATATAATTTATAAATAAATCTATAATTTATAGATAAATCATAAAGCAAGTGGCTACAGCAGTATCTCACCAGTCAGTACTGATTTCATTTACCTGTGCCCACCTCCATATGTAATTACCACTGTGATGCTTGTCATGGTGCTTTATAAATAAATGAGCATGTCTGTCTTGTGAAAGAGGCCTCACAGAGAAGAAAATCTACCCCATCTGTCAAATTACTGCTTATCTCTCATACACTCAATTACACCTCTCGCTATATAGGATTAGATCATGGCCCTCATTGCTCTGTCTGCACAATCCTCCATCATGTAATAACTACTCAAAATGTCAAACAGTGGTCACTTCTGCATGACTGACCTTCTGTTCTCTGTTCTCTCTCCTAAATCATGCTACCCGCTGATTATGATGGTGAAACAGTTCTGCCTACTGCCTGCCACAGTTTGATTTGTCTTTGTATCTCTACGCGCTTCTCTTTTATCTTCTCCTTTCCCTTACCTCTCATGCAGTGGCAATAGATGATCATCCCACCCCGAGTTCTTCTTTGTCACCTTTGCTTGCTCATACTCAGAAGATTGTTATTGTTTTTTTTCTCTAATGCAGGCACTATGACTCTGTTTACCCTGATATATGATATATAATCTCTAAATGGGATTCTGTTAGTTAAGAATATAGAAAAGACATGAGTTTGACCCACACTGAAAATGCTGATGCATATGGTGTTGGTCTTTCTGATGTGTTGGTTCAAGTTTTGAGAAGCCAGGAGACGGTTCCACAGACAGATTGCCAAGTTTCTAAAAATAGCTGATGGGTGGGCTCTGAGGAGAGCAGCTGAGCCCCAGTTCACTGCTACAGTGATCAAGTCTGCAAAGCCGTTTTCTGCTCAGACTCTCTTGGGTGCATCAAGCTTAAAAAACGGAAGTGCTTATATAATGACAGGTATCCAATAGCAACAAGTTGTTACCATGATCTAAAAATACCTTCTAGAGCATTTGGTGATAGAAGCAGTAGGAGCAAGGAGTGGGAAGAACCCAACACTAACAAGAAACTCTTAATTACCAGTTATTTATTTATATGTATCCATAACAAAGATGGTGACGTGGTGACCCAAAGGCATGGGTCACTATAAACTGAGGTTCAACCCCACACTTTCCCCCTTATACATGGTCCCTTCTTCTTTCTCCTCATTGATGAATTGCTAGCTTATCCAACTTGATTTTCCTTGGAATTACCTCAAAAACTCATGATAGAACTCAGCCAGCCGCTTCTTAACCTCTAAAATCCGATCTTATGTCACAAGAATTCCAGCATTCAAGATCTTAGTCCTTCAGGGTAGTTACTGTGAAAAAATAGACAAAATGTGGTAGACATAAGCAAAAGCAGATTTCACACTCATGTAAATTTAGATGAATGTAATTTGAACTCTGTTCCTCCATCTGCTTTCAGATTTTTTTTCTTAGTATTATGAATGATACAATTCTGATGAATATACAGATGACTTATGATTTACTTGCGCATAAATAAACAAATAAAAATGACATGGTAGCACTGTATGTCGTTGCATGGTTTTCTATTTGTCTTGTGTGATCGTCCCGAAAAGATGTGGTGAAACTCTTCATGTATCTCTGAACTCACCCTCCTAATGGACACCAGGATTCTTCCATAAGAATATAGCATGAGCAGAAGGGGCAGCAGCAGACAGAAGATGAAGAGACACAACACATACGAGATGCTGGAGGGTGAGCGGAGGTGCCACTGGATGGAACAAGTGGTACCGGGACCCTCTGGTCCATAGCTGCTCCAACCGAGGAGGGGTGGCAATGTCCAAAAGAGAGAGTAGAACCAAGAGCCTCCAACACACAGCCAGGCCTTTCTGAAGTCTGAGACATCAACCTGAGAGGAATGGAGCACGGTGGTGTAGCGCTCATACGATAGAAGCGACAAGGACACAAGGGACACAATCCCTGTTGAAGCAGGAGTGGAGAAAATGAAAAGAGTACTTTAGATTTAATGATCAGAAGCCACTTGCCCCTGCAGCAACTCTACAGTTGGTTAAAGCTTTTATGATCCCTTCATAAATCCACATTTTACATGTTGTAGAGTGTATAATGATGGTAGTGTCCATAATCAAGGAGAAAAGTAGGTCAAAAGGTCACAAATGTTTAAGTCTATGAAATGATCTGTTAGATCCACAAACTGGAAAGAGTTGCATTAGTACTATAAGTCACTGTTATTGGCTTTCTCTAAAGCAGCTGTATAAAAGATTATATATTTTATATTATACTTAAAAAGGAGAAAGTAAATGCAACCCCAGCAGCAAAGGGGGGAAAATTATTTCTTAAGATACAGGTGTTCCTGTGTTTTCCTATAGAGTTCTTTAACTTAATTAAAGTCAAACTAATTAATAAAGATTCGTTTCCCCCTGTAATTATTAATTTCGTTTGAAACTTAAAACTCAGAGGTTTAAAGTGCTTCTAATTTAAGTTTATTACGTATAGTTTTATGTTTCTAGAACAAACGACAAATGACATCTTTTACTCCGCTATACTACTCTTCCACTACTTCTGAAAAGAGACACGCGGTCATAATTATTTGTATATTGAGTTTACAAGGGTAAACAGGGAAAAATAGTAATCCTAATGCAGTTACTCACCAAAGAGGGAGTTGGCAAATCCATACCACCTACAGCCGTACTCTCCAATTAGCCACCTCCCGTGCAGGCTGGCAGCAAAACTGAACGGTGTCCCGAAAACGCACACGAGAATGTCACTTAGGCTGATGTTCAACAGGATGAGATTGATGGGCGTCCAGAGGGAGCGAAACTTTGCGAAAATGAGCAGAGTGAGAAAGTTGCTGAGGATTCCTGCCACTAAAATAAAGCCGAGGCATACTGCCACCACGGTATGGCCGGTCCGGCTCAGCCCACCGGGGCTGTGGGGCACCGTGGAGCCCCAAAGCGCTTTGTCTGTATTGATGCTGGAGCTGGAGAGGGAGCTGTCGGTGGTACTGAAATTCCAGTCCTGTACGTACACGACCATGGCAGTGACAGCAGAGATAAAGGCTGAAGAACAGCTGGGCACACACAAGGTAGCAAAGTCCTGGTGGACCGGAGATTTACGCGCAGTGGGAGCTGGTGTAACACAAGTGTGAGTGTGAAGAGACTAAAGACGTGCACTTCTTGCGCTTCAATAATGCAACTACCCCCATTATCTCCCTCTGCCACACACAGGCTGTTTTTTCTTTTTTTTTCTTTCTAAGAATCTCCCTAGTTTAATATAATCAGCCCTTTTGGTTAAAATGGCCTGTTTAAATGGAATAAATCACCCAAATTTACAGTTCTCCAGTCGCAATTACAATCCCTTTTAGGACGCTGTGCTGAGCTTGTGAAACGTGATTCAGACTCGCATAATTATCCGTATTTCCATTGGGTTTGATCGTTTTTCATGGTGGATATAAGCCACATTGAATGACTGTCCAAAATAACATTCTAATTTTACGGACAGCTTGGAATAAATTGCTTTGGCGTTCCACTCCAGGAAACCAGACTTTGTTGCACGATTTTCCTAAGCTGTGCGTTTCGTATTCATTGTTGCTTCCTGTGCCAGACTCCTGCTCTGCATAGCTGCAAACTGTAGGGCACACACAAGGTCGCCACAAAGAAAGTTTCACACTTGTTCAGCATTTTCTTTTTGTACCTTCCCTTACCAATTCTACAATACCTTCTGACCATCCTAGCTCACCCCATTTAAATCCCATTAATCAATGTCAAATGCTCTCACAGACTTTCTGTAATCCCGTGCCTCACTGTATCCTTTGAATTTACTATAGACCTTAAACTATACAATTTTTCTTTTAAAAGTGTGCTTTTAAAGGTCTTTTGTTGCAATCTGTTGCTAATGGTTTAATGCTTTTAAAAAGCATGATATGTCTAAAAACGTATATTTCTGTAAAGTGTAGAAATAAATTCATATTTCAATTGATATACAAAAATGTATTTATGATGTTTACAAAGCTAGTTATATTACATTCATATTTAATGTTTACATCTTTTAATATCTACATGTTTGAACTTTTACGTATGCACTTTCAAAGCACTAATAATTGTGTTTTGAATCTACCAAGTTGATTTTCCCTCATTTACCCGAGGCTAGGATTTCCTGGCTTCTGATTGGTTAGTGAAGTCACATGGAGATCGTGTTGTGTTGAAGTGTGCCAAGAGTAAGTAAGAGAGCTGAGAGAGTTATCTGTCTCCATCTTGCTGTTTATAATAGTTCAGAGAGATTCAGAAGCACATAACTAACCCTTGCGTATAATTTCCATAGAGAAAATAAATGGTAACCAGCAAACGCCGGTACCCAAGTACAGAAATAAACTTAAAACAATACAAAACATCTGGTATGTCATTCTATCTACATATGTTACAGGGTCTGAAATGTGCAAAAAACATCAGTATATGGTTTTAAAAGAAGACCTCCTATGCTCTTTTCTAGCTACACATATTATTAGGTTACACAAAACAAGCTCTGCTGGATTCACAGTTCAAAATCATGCTTATTTATACTATACTTGGCCTTGGTGCTTGGAGTCGTTTGTTCCTTGCAAGGTTATTTTATTTATGGCCTGTACAAATTTAACCCTTTCATACATAGTGGTCACTACAGTGGACAGCTATTGAAAGGCTGTTTTCTTGTATTTGTGTCAGTGTTGATGGTGTACTTGCACATAAACCACTACATTGGACACTGATGTGTCACTCCATACCCTGCCACCCACTGGTCGTTTAATGTTACTATAGATAGATGTATGACGTGTTTCATTGTAATTATTGTCATTTAACCCTGTCATGCATGAATTATGACAACCTCGATCAGGATTTTTTTTCTTTAGCATTTTTATTAATCTTTTCATGCCTAAAGATGAATAAAAATACTTAAGAAAAAAATCCTGATTGAGGTTGTCATAATTCATGCATGAAAGGGTTAAACAACAGAAATGATCCAAACTCCTGTAGAGACAGCCACATTTACATTCAAGGTCTCGAAAAAATCCAGTTTCAAAATACACGAAAAGCTGGAAAGTGTTTTGTTGTTTTAACAGTGATTTAGTCATCATTAAACTGTGTTAAGAATTTGAAAATTGATGATTAATCTCAGAAGCCATGACACACCACTCCCCTTTATTGCCTTTATAAGATAAAAGTATCGGTATTATTATTAGTATCGAAAATACTGCCGATGTGTTTACCCGGTATTGGATTGATACAAAAATGTGCAATAATGCACTGGAATAGTTTGAACAGTGGGGCTTCTGGGCTTACAGGCAGAAGTGTATATTCTATGATCATGCTGAATATAAACATACACTTTAAAATCACTCTCTCTGTGTTTTTTAATAAAACAAAATAGACCCACATTTAAATAATTCGTTAAATAAAATGATTAACATTTTGATCTGATGCTGGCTGGTGTGTGTGTGTGTGACAGTGTGCGTGTTTACATGCTGAGAAGAGAGCTGCAAGTGTTAAAAAAAAACAACAAAAAAAAACAGTGCACCTAAGTGAAATCACAACTGATATCTGACTGATACATATCATTCAGCCGCCATCACGCAGGGTAAATCTCGAATACTGCAGGTCACTGGTTCCATTAGCTCACATGCAGCAATGGTGAACTCCTTATGCCCCTCTTTTCTGCAACTCTGCAATCAGCATCACGGGCTTGTTGAAAGCTCAATGGGCAGTAATCACTTCAGAGCCAATTGCCTTACCAACACCGGCCCCCAAACATAGGCCTTAGATTGGCCTGATTATGCTCGACACAAGAGAAAAAGAAGGATTACGGTTTCAAGCCTGCATGGTTTCTGAATCCATGCCGACCTCCTGGTGAGGCACAAATTGTCTGCTCTTCCCCCTTCACACCTGCTGCCAATCTTCTTTCTGCAGTGTTTTTAAAGACACCAGAAAGATCCTTAAATTGTTAACAAGAAGCCCTTCCAATCTGAACCTCTACAGTTCTTTTCGCACCTGCTTCTTGTTTTTAAGAGACTCTGTCAGTGAAAGTGAGTATTTAAGAATTCTCTTTGCACACTTTACCATAATTGAGTTGAAACACTGCAGAATTTTGTCAGCGCTGGAGACCAATTTTATTACGTCTTATCTAACCTTTTTTTTTTTTTAATTATCATATGAACTATATGTTCTTTAAATACCCCATACTGCAATGTGAGCAAATAAGAAATTTTTGACATCTTTACAATACAAAATTTTCCCTTCTGTTTTATATTGCAAAACAAATATAAAGCTTATATAAATCTAAAGCTTATAAAACCTTAACATTATATAGTTGTTAATAACTGTCAGTAGTCTAACCTGCTTCAAGTTACCAAATATCAACGCTCTCATTATACTTAAATGTTACATTTAAGGTAACTGCATATGAATATATTACATTATATTATAATATTATCTAACATTACATTCATACATATTCTATGGACAGTGTCGTAAAAATCGAATTCTAAAGGAAAAGATATTTGAATAAAGACTGTTTGCTTCTTCTTTTTGTCTTTCAAACGTGTGTTATATATCTCAATGCACAGCTAATTAACAGCTCAGGAAACCTGTTTTAGAGACAAATAGATTTAGAGTTAACAGCAACTTGTGGTAACTTAGATGGGATTTATCCAAAGGTTTTTAAGTTTGAACAGTCAAAAATCTAATTAATTTGCATATTGAAATTTTGAACAAAAAAAAAACCTGTATAGTGAACACGTTGAAATTAATTGACAGAACCTTAAATATTATAATGGTGTTACAATAGTGTGAAAATAAAAATGTATTCATTATGCAATACTTCATAATTACTATGTGGTTGACAAACTTCGCCTGGAGCTGAAAGTAGTATGCATGGAAAGCTGTGATACCGGCTGGTTCTGCTCACACAGTATTGTCTTCGCTTCCACTCAACGTGATTCTATCAATTTCCATAAGAAGGCAGGTATGTTCGCCTAGAGATCCCGGTAAGACTGCTTTTACAGCTCAACCCCCGTAAACAAGTATACTATGTACGTATTCTCTAGTGATAGCTGCAACATGTTCCTGCTCTATAAATGTTAAATTTCACATAAAGGTGTTGGCCAGTAGCTTTAATTATAAGATGTTAGACCACTGAGTACAGACACCTGAAAGTTACCTCATCCTCCAATACCTGCACCTGGCTGTGCCTGTTGGAACAGTGCCCAGAAGGCCCATTTGGTAACCCATTTATGTTGTATTGAAGTAGCAGATGGAAAGAAACTAATAATAACTCAGCATCATCATTAGACCAGCCTCATAATGTGGAGACAGCTCGTCCTCCATCTGTGACCATGAAAAATGTCAACAGTTAAATATACTGTCATCTCTATTAGAAAAACCAGTTGGTGAGCTGACACTAAACATATTACACTCACAGAGTTATCATGTGCTGCATATAAATAACAGTGTTTTCAAAGAAACATAGTCTATATAGAAATGGATGTAAGTAAGACAGCAGCAGTAATGCTCAACTTATTGCTGAAAATGGTCAAAAGTTAAATTAAAGCTCTCAGAAAATGTTATCTGCACAGAGAAATGACACATGATGCATATAAAATTTCTTTTTTTAAACTCATCAAGTCAAAATTTGCACAATAGGATGACAAAATATGTAAAAAACTAAAACATCCTCATCCATCCTACTCCAGTGCATCGTGACAAAAAGATGTCATTATTATAAATGTGATGATTCCTGCCATACTACCCTGCTGTGCAGATTAATGTGAAACTCATCTCTTTTTGACACTTTCTGCTGATACATGATTTCAAGAACACAGTGAATTGTGAAAGGCAGTCTGATTTAGCTCTAATTTGGTGCTTATTCTGCAGACTTCACACAGAAGTGGATCTCTCTTCAGTAATAAAATGGCAGCAGATTTACGTTTGTATTGAATGTGGGTTTAACTTTGGATGACAATTATTCATGTCATTGTTATTAATAATGAAATCTTTGTAGTATCTACAATGACTTTTCACTATATTGTAAGGCAGTATGAAATGAAACCTTTGTTGTCTCACTTATTTATTATTAAGGAGCACAATGACTGTAAATGGTTTCTGACCTTCTTTCATTCCTTCTGGTTTTTTCAGACCATGGCACTCCCACCTGCACGCCTTTCCTGTTCAAATAAGTTTCCCTGCTCTCCACTCACTGTTCAGTTATTTTTTCATACCTGAGTTGTTCTTGTACTAAACCGATAAATAAAAGAAATATATGTAAAAATGTATAATTTCTAAAACATTAAAAAAAATCAAAGAAAATGAGAAATCTTAGCCCGCATACCTGGAACTATATATGAATATGTATACTATACTTTGAATTTTAGGCAGACAGGCTACTGGGGAACCTGAAGAAACATGCAATTCAATTCAATTCAATTCAATTTTATTTATATAGCGCCAAATCACAACAACAGTCGCCTCAAGGCGCTTTATATTGTGTAGTAGATCGTACAATAATAGATACAGAGAAAACCCAACAATCATATGACCCCCTATGAGCAAGCACTTTGGCGACAGTGGGAAGGAAAAACTCCCTTTTAACAGGAAGAAACCTCCGGCAGAACCAGGCTCAGGGAGGGGCGGCCATCTGCTGCGACCGGTTGGGGTGAGAGAAGGAAAACAGGATAAAGACATGCTGTGGAAGAGAGACAGAGATTAATAACAGGTATGATTCAGTGCAGAGAGGTCTATTAACACACAGTGAGTGAGAAAGATGACTGGAAAGGAAAAACTCAATGCATCATGGGAATCCCCCGGCAGCCTACGTCTATTGCAGCATAACTAAGGGAGGATTCAGGGTCACCT
>VUQG01023835.1:0-12559 GCA_015106755.1 Etia nguti
TATGGATCAGTCCCTCATATTACTATCATTTCTCCCTAAGGTGTTGCCAAAGGCACCAAGTTAATACTTGAAAAAGCTGCAGCAATAAACAAAAACATAAACAATATTCTATTTATCTAGTGACAACTACGCTTTTAGCCTTCAATCAGAGAGCCTGAAGTTGGCTAGTTATGTATCGGGCTAACATTTAAAGCTTTCACTTGAGTGAAGTAACTCACATTACTGCTACTGCTAAGTATTGTTAGCTAAGTTCGCAGCATATTCCATAAATCACCATGCTATAACTTTCTGCTGTACTAGCACTGCTGTATTGCATCACCCTCAATGCAGTTTGCTGGCTAGCAAAATAATAATAATTTTAAAAATTAGCATTTCAAAAATTAGCATACACATACTCGAAAATTGTTTACTAGGACTTACGCAAACTCCCCCATTGTGAAAAGGTGAAAATCATTTTTGCAGAATTTTCAGGTGGATTTGGTCCCTGTGTTATCCATGATTTGTATTTGTCGTTTTCCATCAAACACTCATTAAAACGGTAACCTCCAGGCATGTTAGTAGACTCATCCCCGACTGTTTGGGAAGTGGGGGACAGACTGACATGCAGATGTGCAAGGCAGCCAGGGCGGAGAAACTTTGCTTTTATTTCTCTATCTGATAAGAAAACTATTCAATCAGTGAATTACTTGTGGTGAATGAAATACAGTTACAGTTTCAAGCAGTTTTAAGCACCACATCTGAGTTTCAAGCACTTTTCAAACCTTGAAAAGACAATATTAAATCCAAGCATTTTCAAGAATTTCAAGCACCCATACGAACCCTGCATAGTATAGTCTGCTTTATTCTGCTGCCTAATAAGAATCACCAATACTCTCAGGGGACTCATCACACCCAGGTCATCACTTTTTTCAACTGTACCATTCTGGGAAGTGCTACAAGGCCCACAAATAATGGACAAGCAGACTAAGAAACAGATTTTAAACCACAGCAAGCATCAATCTCAAGTCTGGATAATCATATGCTTATATAATATAGCTTATAAAATAAAAATGGAGAGTTATAAATTTCCTCCACAAAAAAAAGACCGTTTTTTTCCACATCTGACATTTCTATAAAACAAGTCACTAAAATGTCCGCGTTTAACCCCAGACAGAATACAGTCTGCGCGAACAATTGGCTCAATCAAAATTGCAATGTGGTAATCTGAAAATCTGTTATCATATATTGGTTCAATTAAAAGAGAAGCACACTACGGAACATTTATTTTCACTATGACAGCTCTTATCAATTTGGAATTCTTGCCATATGTTATTGTTCCAAGAACTTGGCCTATAAAAGACTATTAAATGGAGAGAACGGGTTCATTAAAGCCTTCAGATAAGATTGCTGTAAAGCAGCACACAAAAGTACATACAGTCATGAGACCAAAGTGTGACGGCTCTCCAGCTCACACATTCATGCCCTCCGGGGCAAAGCTCTGAAAGACTCCGCTGCATGGGGCTGATATAGGCCTAGCATCAGGCTAGCCTCCTGAGTGCTGGCTCCAGAAAGCTGTATTACCTAGTTCAGTAAAACATGGGATGGCTTTCCTTCCCAACATCTGATGCACACAGCTATGGGAACCTCTGAAAACTAAGGTTCAAGCAGTGTACAGTTAGGAAACAAGAGTAGGAACGTGCCAAGGTAATGGTGTATTACAAGCCCGTAAATAAATAAATAAATAAATAAAGAGCGTGCTATACAAGCAAAAACACATAACTGTCTTGCAGTTCTTTCAGGGAACTCTGGAGCACCCACAAGTCAGAAATGGCCCACCTGACCACGAGCTGTACAACTGACTTGAGGGACAGAAGTCAGCTGGATACTACAGAGAAACACTCCATTCACAAAAATCCACAAATTGTGACTGCTACTATTTTTGTGTTTGAAAACCCCACAAAGTGCTGTGCCAGTGGAAAAAACTTTATCTGCCATCTTCAAATGGGCTTGTGTGTGTGTAGTGAAAATGGAGTGTGAGATAAACTCAAGAGTCAGTCAGCAGACTCAAACACACATGCAGTAGCACAAGTACAGCTAGAGTCTATTGCAGACCATAACAAAGTGACGCAAAACCATTTTCTACCAGCTCTAAGCCCAAACTGAAGTAAAGCTAAAGTTAAACCACCTAACTTTACGTAAGAGTCTGTAACTAGCAATAACAAAACTCTATCACAGATTGAGCTCATGTCTATGATGAAATGGCATTTGTTTCAAACTCACAGTTACAATCACACTGTTTAGAGTAGCAGCACAGCAGAATCCATCATCTAGAGGTAAGCTGGAGCGTGTGACCTGCTCAGGCCAACACAAGGGTAAAAGACACACTACAGGGTACTATAATCTCAAGCTGCTTTTGCACAAAACTCTAAAATATCAGTAGAATCAGGTCAAGACATTGCCTTAAGTTGTGCTTTCTAACATGGAGAAGAAATGTTTCACTTTAGCTTTGGTCTTACATTTGAAAATAGTCTGGTTTAAGTGCTGTTCAGCAAAGACGATGACCACTAACTAGTAGTGAATTCACCAGACTATTTCCTGCAGTACTGGACATCAAGCAGTCTGTACAAAAAAACTTACAAGTTAATGACAGCTGCAGTGTAGATATAAAAAAAAAACTATTATTAATAAAAGTAGATACAATGGACGAGCGATATTATCAATATTGTAACATGAATGTTTATAAATCGTGGAAGACATTTTTATCCATTTCAATGACTCCTAAACAAAACTATTCTCACACAGGTAAGATCTAAGGACATAGCATATCATCTGTGTTGATATAGTCAATGTTCCCTTCTGAGTATCAACAAAACTATGGACAAGGCTAATTCACGGCTGTTTCTGCTTCATTTCTTCTCTTTACATCCACCCTGAACAGTCATTCTGCTTCACAGGAAAAGTACGAGAAGTACCATCAAGTTCTTGGAAAAAGGGGAGGTCGTGGTTTTCACAGACAGGAAAAAATACAACTTGCAAACACATGTTTGGGCAAGTCTTCAGGGAGCATTCCAGAGAGCAGCTTCAGTGAAAATTCTTGGTTTTGTTGATGAAAAAAGAAAACTATTTTTTTCCAATCCAAAAAAAAAGAGGTAAAACACTCAACCTGCTTGCTGGAAGGTCTTCTTTATCAAATCAGCAGCATGATGTGTGCAAAGCCAAAATTATCTGCATTACATTATATCAATAGAGGACTTTGATTAAGAGCTAAGTGAACATTACAGTTTTTATTTATCTGGAGAATTAGATCTTTAATTTTACACTGTTCTCAGAGTACAGCAAAGTCATTGTGTCAAATCACCTACCTGCAAATTTAAACTCACTGTTTTGAGTATATTTTACACTAACAACTATGACTACATGAGGTTTACTATAAGTACCCAAATGGTGTAGTCATAATAATCAAAGCTGAGTATGGAAAGCTGAATACAAAGACATATGGTATAATGTTTAGCCATTACATTAGACCAGTTTTGACATGACAACAATTTTTTATTTAATTTTTTTTTCTTGGATCAAAGACAGGAAGAAAAGAAAAAAGTATACGAATATCAGCCAGGTTGTTATTTTAACCCAACTGTCCTGGCTGAGAATAATTTATTGACAATTGATTACTCCCTGATTAGGACCTCTGGGAGGGGGTTATTGCACTATTTTATTCCTAGTCAAATACATCTAATGTAAATAATAAGCCTGTCACCGAGTTCTCTGAGTGGATGACAAGACCATTAAGGCAGCTGTTGTGTTTTTATATATATTGACAGGTAGAGATGCTGTCAATATACCAGGGACCTGAAGCAGAAGAAAGTTTAACATATGCAAAATAAAATTTCCGATATCTGACATCACTAATCATAAACATCTGTATCATCTTAAGTGGTCACACAAAGGTGTATTATTTTAATAAGTCGAACCATGCTTTAATAAATGTGCATTAAGATAAAAATCAAACATGGATGGGCAATTCATTTTCCCAAGAAACCACACAAGAATTCTGGACTGTTCTGGAGGGTCGGACCGATAATATTGAGCAGAACTGACTTCAATTAACAATATTATCTCTTTGTAAACTTAATGGTGTGGCCAGTTCCAGTTTCTGATGTGGCCCCTTGGAAAAAATAATTGCCCATCCCTGGTGTAGATTCTTCTTTTTGTAGGGAGAAAAAGTAACTATAACTACATAGAAATATGAGGAACTTAAAAAAAATGTAATAAAGGTCAAAGCAAGACTGGTGCTGTAGCAAAAACCAGGAAGGAAAACTTTCAATACTGGTGATGGTGTGAAAGTATAATTTAACAGGCTTATTATTAATACTGAAGCCCAATCTTTAAATACTTAATTACAATTTTGTATTTTTTATATTAACATGTTAACAGTATTTTAGGTTGTGTAGGACTGACAATTAGAGTTTTTCTGGCTGATAACAAGCTTTGGGGTGACTAGACACAACTGGACCATGTGTAATTAATGCAAAGGACCTGTGTTATCACACAGAAGTCTGCATTTTCCTTTTATCATTGGCATTTTAACAATAAAGATGTGTTTAAGTTTGGTAAATTAAACATGACTTTAACAAAATGCTGATTAAATATATTTTAATCACAGTCCTGGGGATATTTCTTTGGTGAAAGGCCAAAACCCTCAAAAGGAGTATTACAGTCTCATTACAATAAAATATTTTTAAAAAAATATTTCATTTGCATTTTGAAAATAAAGCAGAAAATCTGAGTGTAAAGCTGAAAAACAAACAACACATAATTTACTTCATGATGATCACCAGAAATAGCCACCTGACCCAAAAACTGCTTATGTCCTTCTATCTCTGCTCCCAAGAGAGCATATTAACACACTGTGCTCTGGCAGCTTCAGTGGCAAAGACGAAAGGGTTCCAGCAGATTATCAGATGCCCTCCTTAGAAGATCTTTAAAGTTCCCATTACCTAAAAAAAAAACCCGACAGGATCATCATAAAAGATGAATCCCACCCTGGACACTTTCTGTTTGAGCGTAGGCTAGCAGACGATCCAGGACATAACAACACCAAACACATTTTTTAAGAGAATCCATTTGGCAATCAATGTTCATAGAATGTGAAAGTGAAAAATCTTGCATATGTCGTAGATTTTTTAAGTCTTTTTTTTCGATGTCTGCATTAAGAAGACAATTTCACTGTACAGCTGGAATGACAATAAAATATTTTTTATGTGACCCTAATACTTCCTGGAGGGCCCCTATAGGTTTTAAACGCACAAAAAACACTGCGTATTTCTCTGAATATACTCGTAAACGTAAATCCAGCGGACGTTACCAAGGACATCATTCTCCTCTACGGTTGCCATGGTGAATCCTAGAATCGACACTCCATTGATGACGACTTTTTAATAGTCGTCGCGCACGCGCTGGGCTCGAACCCAGTTGTTTAAACCAATTCGAGTTTTTTTTTCCTCCCTGTCTCTCTGACTCTCTCCAGGAGTTAAACCCCAACAATGAATGCAACAGGCCTGAAACGTTAAGGTCTAGCCCAACATGAGCAGAAGTACAGTTGTTTCACCAAAACCTGAGCTAATAAAGTGAGCATTTCAGCACCACTTTACTTTTCCTGACGCTGGCACGTCTGCGCAGACTTGGCAGCCACTCGAGGTTGCATTGACTTGGTGGTGGTAATGACATCGTGTCTTGTCTGACATCTGAGACAGCTAGAGGAAACAAGTGCTAGCTGCTTTTATCAGGCCTAGATGATCGTGAGGGGAAGAAAAGCTCAAAGACAGCGTTGCTCATATCGGGCAGCTACCACTGCTGCTCCACTAGCTTGTTAGCTTAGTATAGCGCTAGCGAGCTAGCTATTTAGCCTGCTAACGTTACGCCCGTGTGTGATTTGGAGTTTTCTTTGCTAGACGATGTGTCACTGTGCGCTCTTCGCACACTACCTTCACGTTACAATGTGTCAGCTTAACAGCCATGCAGTGATTAAAAAAAACGAAAAAAAACGCAAAACGTCGCTGTGACCCCAGATGGGTACCTGACCAGGCAGGAGACAGCATGCATTGGGGGAACCTGCCACTCAAACCCCGATCAGTCACGACGATCCCCCGCGCCAATTTAACAAGACCATAAAACCCAGGGGTGGCAGCTGACCACCCGGAGAGCCTCACATACCATTCTCTTCACCGTTGAGAGTCAGGAAGAGCTCTGTCGTGGCTTTTATCCATCTATCAGCGGTACTCTCAGTTAGCCTTGGAAGGAAAGCCCGGTAGACGTTGGAGAGATCCGCTTCGGGTGCAGCTCCAACGGAAGGTTGCTTTTTCATAATTGTGCGACTCCAGACTGACGCTGCATGACGAGCCGGCTGACTCAGCCAGCTCATTGTCACGTGGCGGAGGCGGAGCCAGTGGCCACATGTGCGCTTTGTTTTAGTTCCTAATCAATACAAACAACCGGCAAATGACCCCCTGTTTTTACGAAGGCGCCACGAAGTGACGACTTACGCTAAAGCGATTAAATTCAGTTGTATTTATATAGTGCAAACCCGTATCAACAGCTGTCGTGAGATGTTTAATTAAAAACCCTAGAACCCCATCATCCAGCAATCCCGCTTAAGCAAGCACTTGGCAATGTTGAGGCGGAAGAACTCCCTTTAAACAGGAAGAACCAGGTCCAGGGAGGGCTACCCTCTGCATCCACCAGGGAGGGGAATGAGAAGACAAAAACAAAGCAGCACAGGGAGAAAAGGACACAATGCAGTGTGCGAGACACAAGAAAAAAGTTAATAACATGTAGTAGTGGCACATAAATACACACGGAATGAAAAGATGTGGCTTCTCTCTTTTTTCCCTGATTTGTTCCTCCTGGTTTCCTCTGTCCTCCTTATTTAATCTTGGCATGTTGAGGGATGTCCCAGGAGGAAAGAAAAAGGTTGCAGGAACAGCTATAACCAATGATGTGCAGGTGTAGCCTTCAAGGAAGTGTTTTCACCTTCAAATGTAACAAAAGGCATAGCACACAGCTGGAATACACAGACCATGGTGGGAGGAGGACTCTTTAGCCAGGAAGTCTGCTTCATTTGTTTATGATGACCAAACTTTCTGTGCTTCACTGTTTCTGTTTGTAATATATTGTCACATTGCATGCTATGAATTTAAAAAATGATCCTAAATATAAAACAAGCATTTAAAAAAAATAATAATTACCAGAGATTATTAAATACAGCAGTACTTGAGCAGCTGTACCAGTGCAGGAATGATTATGATCAGTCTAAAATGAGGCTAGAATTAAGGCTGTCTCATTTAGTTGAATGCTTGCATCTTCAGCTCCTCTCTTCTCGTGTCTCTGCCTTGCCTCAAATCATCTGGCATTTGCTAAAAATCTGATGTGGAAGAGGAATTTTACCTTTCAGAACAACAACTACCCAAAGCATACACTGAAGTTAACATAAGAATGCCATCACCAGAAAGAGTTCACTGTGTGAAATGTACAGGTTATAGGTCATATTAAAGGTGGGAAAAACTTCTGAAATATATACTGGCTTCTTTTTTTCCCCACAACAACAACTTACATTTTAACAAGCATATGTAGACTTTTATATCCTATATATGTTGATACTTTCCCCCCCACACAACTGGGGTTTGCTTGTTGTGTAGTTCATCTATAGGAAGATTTCATCCACTTAAGAGTCACAAATTAAAAATTCAGAAAGCTACAGACAAGAACATGAAATACAATTTGTTTTTTTTATTTAATATAAGGCAACGAAAGAAATCACATCTTACAAACAGGTTACACACAAACCCTAGTTATCAAAATAGCTCCAAGTAATTTAAACCCCAAACCCATCCCCAATGTAACAACTGCCAAGCTGAATATTATAAAGTGCGTTCTTGTTCTCAATCATCACCAAGGCAAAGTTGTCGTCATGTTTTTCTCAAAGTGAACCTGACAGAACTTTCAGGCCTTAAGCATGTGTTTTTAATCACTTTAATATCTCAGTTGCACCTACACAGCATTCATTTACCTTTCACATCAATCAAAATGTACTGCTTGAGGATCCCTTTGATCAATAACATGTGTTCCCTTGCTTTGCAAATGTAATATTAAATTGAGATTTAAAAAAAGAAAAAGAAGAGAGTCCACATTCAACACTGTAAGTCAGCATCTTTCGCCTTCTATGGAGCGGTCAGTTCTTCCCTCTAAGGAAAAGAAAAGACAGGTTAATGTTCACTTTAATCTTTTAAGTTTAGTAAGAAAGGTGGACTCATAGACAGCATTTGAATTTATAAGGCAAGCTGCATATAAGATTTGTTCTACAAATACCAAACAACAGAGATAACGCATTCAAAAAGTCATGCCACAGCTCCCCCACGTTAACTGCAAGCAAAATCATGCCAAGGACAACATGAACACATTGGGAACTGCGTGAAGGATGGGGCAGTTATCAAATCCTGTTGATTTGAAAAAAGCTGATGAGAGCAGAGAGTGGAAAAGGAAACAAAAAAGGACAAAACAAACAAACAAACAAAAAACTACAAAAGAAGGAAATAAGTTCATATCATTCCAGGGCCGAAGCTTTTAGACAAGTCCACTTTATTGTATCGCTGAGAGTCACTTTAGACACATCAAAGATTATTTTCAGTCAGCTGGAGACACCTAATGGCGAAAATGATGTACTATTTCACACTCAAACTTCTGTCCTAAAATTTATTTGAATTTTAAAGAGGTTAATATGCAGTTTGTCTTTAAATATCAAACTGACCCTGGAAATCAGCAGTTAAAATGTCAAAAGAAAGGGTGATAAAGAAGCTGGTAAGAGACGATAAGGCACTGCAGTAAGTGACATTAATGACAGGAGCGATGCAGGGAGACGTCTGGGGTTTAGAGGGAAGCACACCTGGCAGCAAAGGTTCCCTGGATGAGTCCAAGACCTGGTGAAAATGAAGCCAGGTCAGAATTGTATCTCTTTTACAGTTTGTGCATGTCTCACTCTCGTGCACACACGTGCACACACACGCCCACACATTCACCCAACCTTGCCAGAGTGTTACAAGTTTAATGTTTTGTGATGACTTTGAATGTCTGGATGGCAAATGTGAGAACCACAGATATTTTCATATTGGCTGCATGGATTTCTCTAAACCTTTCAAACATAATAAGCCTCTCTCCTGTGAGAAAGAAATTTCAAAGTTATATTTTTGACTGATGGCTGTCTTTGTATCATAAAGATAATCTCAGAACTAAAGGTATAGTTTAGAAGCTTGACTTTATTCTTTTGATTTAACAAGCTCAAACAAACAAATGATAAAACCAGTTCCTAATATCCTTGAAGCCTGCTGAGTTGCTTCTATATTTAGTGGTTGCACGGTCCCGTCTATCACAAGCAACAATCAGCTTAGATAAGCAACAATCAGCTTATCTATCAGATTTGCTATCATTTTATGCCCTGTGCCATATGCTTAGGTTAGTTGACCAACAGCTGTTAACAGTTCAAAGCAGGAGACTGGTTTTCACTGCGAAGTGATCTGTTTAAGATCAATGAGTCTACCTCATTAAGTACTCACATCTCAACTAAAAACACACTTTGTCTCATTATCCATTCCAATTTAACTGTTGTATTTCTTCTGTTCCTTCAAAAGCAGGCTTTATTTATTCTTGCTCTCCAACATTTCATTAATTTTGATTTTTAATTTTGATAAAGCTTTTCTGTTTTGCATTTAAGGCACTATATGTAGACATTTTATTCTTAGTTTAGTTGACACGATTTTCCAATCTTTCTTGTACTTCCCCGCCTGTGAGATGTCCAGGTTGCTGTTGCAGTGCTTTTCACTGTTATTTAACTGCATCTCTAGTGAGCCTCTCATCCTGGAGACGCACTGCTAAACCACCGTTTTGGACTACAGCTGGCGGCTGTAGTCCTTGCTCTGCAGCTCTGGTGAGGTTGTTACAGATTTTAGTCAGAATGGACCTTAAGTTGGATCAGAATTGCTGGACATGTGGTTCATCATCTAGTCCAACCTTACTGAGATTAACAGGAGAGGTAGCTGAATAAACACTGAGGACTGCTACAATATTCCACATTTCCAAGTGACATGTTTGGAAAACAGAATTTATAGACATCCTGTCCATTTCCTAGTTGCTTTTCCAATTTAGGGTCACAAAATGGTTAGAGCCTGTTCATGGTCAGGGATGGGGAACACCTTGGAGAGGTCTATCACAGGGCTAACACATAAGGACAAACAAACATTTACGCTCATATCTACAAATATGCCCAATTTAGACTTTACCTAATATGCATGTTTTTTGGATTGTATAGTAAGTCAGAGTTTACAGAAATCCATGCAAAGATCATCCTTATTTTCACATTTGTCATCCTGGGACGGCAACATTTAAGCCAGAAGCTGTTCCAGTTAAAACCATTCTCAGTCACAACGGGGGTCACATATTTTTCAGGTCAGGAAACAGTTAGACAACAGGGAAAAAACAGCCTGGAATAAACAGCATTCTTTGAGGCCACCATGCAATTCAATATAATATAAGCACTTGTTTGAACAGCCGTGTCGTGTCAGGTGAGACCAGTTTTTTCACAGCTGACTTGTATACGAAAACAGCTGACAGGCAAATTAGAAATGATGCAAGCTATGAAACTCCAACTGACAGCGAACAGGACTTTTCTGTTTGTTTTAAAACAACTACCAGGCAAGGAAAACTCGCTCTGTAAGAATACAGCAATCAAACAGTCAAGTTTTCTTCCAAGAGCTCCAGCTAACACACAGGAACACATAGGAAAACTAACCAATGATCTTCTTTCCCTTTTCCTCCTTTTTTAAAGGATTGTCATTTCATTATGGTAAACGAAGACAGTTTACAACTAAAGCATGTCAGGGTTTCCATATTAGTAAGGTAAGTTATTGATAATCATAATAATAGTCTGTGACTACATTTCTTATTCCATCCTCTGGATTTAAAAAAAGCAAAATGTTGACAGTTTTTTTACAAACTGGTATTGACAGTCAAATATGACAGCTACAAGAGGAATAAGGTTTTTTGGAATAATAGGAAAATACCAATACAATTCTCCCTCTCCTCCTCTCACCTGGTATGTGGTTCCAGCCCAGAACTGCTTCATCTCCCCCCTGCAGCCTGCCACCACAGCAGAAGTTATCACAGTGAAGGGCACCAAGTAGAGTAGAGCAGGCTGTCCCATTCCTGACAGCAACATCACGATGAACGTCAGTATCATTCCCAGGAAGTAGGCTAGAAAGAAATACGAAGCAGGAAAGAGATATGGTAAACTTAAAGCTTACACCTGGCTTTATATGGTTAAAATGGTGGCCTTTCAGTAGACGACTGTAAAAAGAGACTCAATAAAAAGTTAATTCAGTGCACTTGTAAAAAAAAATTTTATCACTACATCAGCTAACAAAACTGAATAAAGTCTAAAAAGTAAAACTGCAGCTAAATACAAGTGAACCCTTTAGAAGTACAGAGAATTGAACTTACAGGTCATAAAAGGGTAAGAAACAAAATGATGCATAAAGGTTATATTCATGTATTCAATAGTAAAACTAGGTAGTTATCAACAGTGCAAGCTGGAAAAAGTTGTGCTAACGACTTCTCTTTGACTCATGTGCTCCAATTAAGAAGTATGGGTTGTAATTGTTTTTTTGTTTTTTTTGTAAATAAAGTCATACAAAGATTGGTTGGTGATAAAGTCTGCTCTCCTAGAGAGATTACTTGGTTTGAATTATACTTCAATCTCAACAATGTTCACAGGACCATAAAAGATAAATTACAGAGATGTAATGAGCTGGAAAAGCCTGTAAAGTATTTCTAAAGACCTTCTATTCCACTTATCCAGTTCAGGGTGTCAGGAGGGCTGGAGACCTGACAGACTGTCAGTTTGCTGTGGGGCTCATGCTCAAATTCACACCACGACCAATTTAGGATCATTTTAATTTAATTTCATTTTATTTTTGTTTCACACATGGTGCAATATCATCATTAACCTAACATGCATATCTTCAGACCGTGGGATGAAGATTGCAAAAGTCCGCTTGTTAGATGCTCTGTGGCCAACTATTGAACCATTTTAAGCCAAAAAAGCTTGTTTGAAGGTACAAGGCATTGCACACCAACAACAAAATCTCATCCAAGCTGCAAAGCACGGTGGAAGGAACATCATGATCTGTTTGCAAGTGTTTTCATAAAATACTTCGTCAGTGCAGAGGCATAATAAATTATGTGTTTTTTTTAAAGTGGTCCCCTAAAGAGGAAGAAGAGAGGAGAACATAATGAGTAAGGTTGTCACTGACTCTGCTGAGAACAAGGCCAGCGAGATGCAGTGGTATTGGGTGAGTCTGGGGTTACTGTAAACATTATTGAAAAAAACATTACCAATTAAATGTTGGAAATATGCATAACAAAGAGAGACACAAAGACCAAGTGAATGAGATAGTGTGTTTGCATTGGTACAACATCGCAATAAGAATCGGGGGGGGGGGGGGAAAAAAAAAAAAAAAAAAAAACAAGGAAAAAA
>VUQG01023837.1:0-11835 GCA_015106755.1 Etia nguti
ACAGATAGCTGGTGACACGCTGAGCTGGGAGAGTTTGGAGGAGAGAAGTTCAGGCACGATGGTGTTAAAAGCCGAACTAAAGTCCACAAACAGGACCCTGGCATAAGTTCCCGGGCGGTCGAGGTGTTGCAGGATGTAATGCAGCCCCATGTTCACTGCATCATCCACCGACCTGTTTGCCCGGTAGGCAAACTGCAGGGGGTCCAACTGGTGGCCTGTAATGTCCTTCAGATGGGCTAACACCAGTCGTTCAAAGGATTTCATGACCACAGACGTCAAGGCGACAGGTCTGTAATCATTCAGTCCTGTAATGGTGGGTTTCTTGGGGACCGGGATGATGGTGGAGCGTTTGAAGCAGGAGGGAACCTCGCACAGCTCCAGGGATCTGTTGAAGATGCGGGTAAAAATGGGAGCCAGCTGTTCAGCACAGGTTTTGAGGCAGGAGGGTGAAACACCGTCTGGTCCGGGGGCTTTCCTGGGCATCTTTTTCTGAAACAGTCGGCTCACATCCTGAGTGTGTATTCTGAGTTTCAGGGAGGAGGAAAGGGGGGAGAGAGGTGTGATGGAGGTCGTTGAGTCTGGATTGGGGAGGGTGAGGTGGTAGGGGGGTTGAGTCTGGATTGGGGAGGGTGGTGGTGGTCGTCGAGTCTGGATTGGGGAGGGTGAGGTGGGAGGGGGGAGGTGTGAGAGGTGTTTTGGGGGTCAATGTCTGAAACAATGGCTCTGGGGAGGGGAGGGTGAGGCGTGGGAGTCTGTCCGTCTCAAACCTGCAGTAGAATGAATTTAGCTCGTTGGCCAGGTCTTTGTTTGCTTCAACAGTGGGTGGGGGGCGTCTGTAGCTGGTGATTTCCCCAGGCCCTTCCACACTGATGCAGGGTCGTTGGCTGAGAGCCGTTCTTTCAGCTTCTGGGAGTAGATCCTTTTAGCTGCTTTGATCTCCTTGGTCAGTGTGTTCCTGGCCTGCTTGTTATGGTGAAACAGCTGAGCTGCAGAGTCAGTGCTGATGAAGAGAGGAGGAAGATGAAAGTCACCTGAGACAGAGCGCACACCTCTAAGGTTTTATATAGTTAGACATCATAAAGAAAATCATCAGGTCTCATAACTACCTGAATACAACCTGAGATGAATAACAGCACCGTGTCATTACTGATTTAAGCAAATGTCATCTTTCTTTTGTAGTCCAGTGTGAGTCCAGCCCTCTGCTGGGATTAGTTTGGTCCGTGTCTCAGGGTGTGTTTCGGTGATGTCACGCATCGTCGGGTTCAGATCTTTGAACTGCTCCCACAATCGGATCCAAGTATGCTGATTTGAGATCAGTTACGTCTGTGTGTCCACTCAGAAACAGAGTCACAGCCTTTGTGTTCACACAGTTTTCACTCCCGTTATAAACCTGCACACTTTTTATTGTGTGTCTGTATTAAGCACGTTGAGTTTTCCTGTAATGAAATGTGCTATATAAATAAATGGTCTTTGTGTGTGCAGTTTTGAGAGCCTTCCCTCAGTGCTGCTGAGCCGGTCTGAGGTGAGCGGGTCTGGTGCTGATGGGGAAATCAGGACCACAACTCCCAGTATCCTTCTACAGACAGCCCTGGATGCTTTACTGGCACTCAGAACATGTGAGCTTCACACATCTACAGCATTCCCACTTCTTAGAGTCTGTCAGGTTGTGATTGTGAGTAGTGTGGATGTGACACCTTAACCACGCTGATCAGATGTGGAGTGGCTGGACCTGAGTGGGACTCTGTTGTCGTGCTGGGAGGATGTGGCCACCATCAGCCAGCAGCTGGACAGACTGGAAGGACTGCAGCTCAGGTGTGGGCTCCTTGTTTGTGTGGGACGCTTTGTTTGGCCTCGCTTTTCTTCCACTCAACATTATATTGTGTTTCTGTTTTCAGTTACAACAGACTTAGTTTGCCCCCTGACCCCTCAGCTCTGCACCAAGCTTTCTCAGCCCTCAAAGTCCTCGTGCTCAACGGCTGCCAGCTCACCTGGCCACAGGTACACAGCACAGTGGTACTTACATTTACTTTTGTGTTTCAACTCACAGGTAAAATTCACATCAAATAGTGGACTAACTTAAAGTCTCCTGAAATGAATAAAGGAGAATTTTAAGCGTTCCCTCTTTTTCTGTTTCTTTAACACTCACATTTGTGTGTGAATGTGTGCATGAATGGGTGAATGACTGAATGTAGCATAAAGCGCTATACAAATACAGGCCATTTACCATTTAAAGATGGCTCTGCTGCGTTCATTCATTTTCTTTCTGTTATGTTTCCGTTGGCTTCTTTCCCTCTTACTGCTCGCCGAACCTGCTTGTGGCACGAGTCTCTTCCTCTTCAAAGGGAGTTCTTCCTTCCTGCTGAGGCCAGATTTTCTTAAATAGTGGATCATCTGATCACTGGGGTTCTCATCATGGACAGTGTTGGGTCTTGAGATGATGAACTGGTGCTGTCTAAATGAAATCTCTTTTCCGTCTCTGATCGTGCTTTCCTTTCAGATTCTGGAATGTGCTCCCATGTGGCCACAGCTGGAGGACCTGTGTGTGGAAGAAAACAACATTACAGAGCTGCAGAGGTAAAACCTTATCCTTCTGTGTGGCCTACTTTACCTTTAGATGTTTGTGTTTTTACTCAAAGCTGCCTGAAACCAGCTGTGCTGTGTCTCTGACGTGTCTGTTTAAAGGCCTGAGGGACTGCTGCAGTCGCTGAAGAGTCTCAGTTTGTCCAGTAATCCTTTGGTGCAGGACAGCGTGCTCAGTTTATCTGCTCTGCCCAGGTACAGTACATAGTGCGTAGCAGAAAGTGTCATTACAGCTCAGGCGTCGATGTAATGTGCTGCACGTTTTTGTGTCCAGTGTGAGTTCATTCATGCAGACCTGTGATGCAGAAACGTTTGCGGGTTCACTGTCAGTTAACCTGATGGTGAGCAGCATGTGTGTGTTTCCCTGACTGCTTTGGTTTCAAACTGACATGCATGAATACACACAGTGAGACCTGCTCCCTCCTGCAGCAGCACAAATGGGAAACATGTCATTTCTTTTATGTAAGATGTAAGTATCAGAGAAAATGTTTTAGAGGTTTTCTCACTGAGTCGGATCATTTCTGTACATTAGCCTGACATGTGTGCTCCGCTCAGGTGTGAACCCTGTCTGGCTGCTCTGTTCTAGAGTGCCATCCTCGGCCCTTTTATTGAACCACAGTCCTCTGTATATTTATCTAGCTAGCTCTAGCTCATGTTAGGGCAGCGTCTTGTCAAAATATATGGAAACAATTGTGTTGCTAGGCAACCCAGCGGCCGCAGCAGGGATTTTAACCCGCCCCCTGCAGCTCTAGGTGGAAGTGGTGATCATTTTTTTCTTTTGATCCCACACACTCCAAAAATCAGGACTTGATTGGATTTTAGGGTGGATTTTTACGGTGGCTGCACTGTCGCAGTTTTCAGTTTGTTTTTTGATCAAAGCAGCTGGAGTGAGTTTGTGTGTTTCTCGTGGCAGGCTGGAGCAGCTGAATTTATCCAAGACCGGACTGTCTGTCATTCGATTTGAAGATGCTGTCCCCGGTAACGACACAGTTTCCAGCCTAACAACATCTGTTGTCCTTTTGTGTTTGGATGTACAGCTTTGTTCTATACATCCAAACGCCTCAGTGACAGTCTCTGCTCTGCAGGGTTTCGCACAGCCGTGTATGCAGCCTTGAAGAATCTCAACCTGGACCACAACAACATCACTGAGGTCAGTTTGTTCCTGCATGAACACGCAGCTCGCTGTCACCAGCTACAGATGGTTAACCAGAACTAACTGTGAAAAACTGAAACAGAAAACCAAAAACATCTGAAACATTATTCTGTGGTTACAAAACTAACAAACATCAAACATCCCAGAAATACCTTTAGCTTCGATTCAGTGAAATGTGTTGCCATAGAAACGGTCAAAAGCTGTGGCTGTGTCTGTTTGTGTTGTTGTAACTCTTACAGTCGTACCAATACCAGATTTATTATACCAATGTATGTGTACAGTACAAACTACAGTGAAAGCCAGTCTGGAAACAAAGTCTGTGTCTAAAACTGCTGTGGTTGTGATGTCAGCAGCGCCCAGAGCAGCTCGTCTATCATATAACTTCATGCTGTACTCAGGAAGACTGCGTGTTCACAGATTTGAGACAATCACACTGTTTTACATCCAGGGTCTGGTCATTAGAAAGAGTGCTGAGGGCTGACTCCACGTTACGCGGGCTCGGTCGTGTCATTTTTGTTCTTCTGTTGTTGTTCAGCATCCTGATTGGACGTTATTTAAAATAAACTCTATGCCAGTTTAAAAGAAGTGTTTCTGTCTTTGTCACTTAGTGGTTTGTGGTGGACGAGCTGGCCAAACTTCCCAGTTTGGTCCGGCTTTCTTGCCGTGCCAACAAGCTGGTGAGCAGGGATGGAAACCCAAAAACAGCCAATCAGATGCTGATTGCCAAACTGGGACAGCTAGTTGTGCTGAACAGCTGTGAGGTGAGCTCGATGTTT
Source organism: Etia nguti (assembly GCA_015106755.1). Taxonomy (NCBI): domain Eukaryota; kingdom Metazoa; phylum Chordata; class Actinopteri; order Cichliformes; family Cichlidae; genus Etia; species Etia nguti. The sequence goes on from VUQG01023837.1 coordinate 4,510, forward strand.
GGGTTGTTTGTGAGGACCCCGTGACTCTCAGACTTTCCTTAGAAGAAAGATGCTTTGGAAGTGTGTGGACACTGTGTCCGGTCCTGGCTTTCTGACACGTCTTCAGATTGCTGTTTGACAGTTTAGAGCGGCTATAGAGCCCCGCCTCTTGTATATGAGTGAACGTTATGGGCAGCATGTGGGTGCCGTCCTATGTACGTGTGCTCAAGCTGCTGGGCTTTCCTTCAGATTCACGCTGACGACAGAAGGGGAGCGGAGCTCGACTACATCAAGATGTTTGGAGAGGAGTGGCTAAAGGCGGGTGGGCGGAGTCAGCTCAGCTCTCAGTTCGTCTGTGAGCACCCTCGTTATCAGGCCCTCATCAGCAGTAAGTCACGCTGTGGGGTCAGATGACCTGAGACGGCTCCACTTTAGCTTTATTATTACTGACACGTTTCAGTCACTAACTCCATCACGATACTGAAGATGTTTCTGTTCTTCAGAGTATGGTGCTCCCGAGGAGGGCGAGCTAAAGAAGCCTGAGCCTTTTGCCCTGAAAAATCAGCTGTTAAGTAAGTCCCGCCCCTTTCTGGTGTCTGCTGTCTGAGTGGCTCCACGACTGAACGTGAATCAAACATAATACAGACAGTTTTCATTGTCCTTCCTTCATCAGAGATTACCTTTGTGTTTCCGGATGATGCTAACCGGAAGCCACTGGAGAAGAAACTTCCAGGTTCAAGCTTAAAGCCTCGACTCTCATTAGATTATCAGCTTATCCATCTGTGTGTGGAGCTCTTCACATAAACAGTGTCATGTGTTTCTGTACTGTAGCCTCCATGGTTGTTCAGAAGGTGAAGGGCCTGCTGTACAGGCTGCTCAAGGTCCCCGCAGCAGATCTGAGGCTCACCTACACCAGCCCCAAGGTAGCACATACGACACCGCTTCCAGTACAGCTCAGTAAAGACAGAAGCCCCCTGTGGCCTCACACAGATCAGCACACATGTTCACTGATTTTCTTGTTGATGTGTTTGTGCCTCAGTTGTCCATGTTCACTCTGAGTCTTCCTGAGGGATGGTCCACCATGGGACAGTAAAGGTCTGATGGTCCATGTTCTTCTTGTTATAGATGGTGGGGACAGAGTTTGAGATCGACAGTGACCTGAAAACACTGCAGTTTTACTCCATAGAGGATGGAGACCAGGTGTTGGTGCGCTGGTCCTGACCCAGTCCAGGTCTTGAAGACCCACAGGAGAAACAGAAGAGAGACTTGTTGGAATGAGATGGAGACTCTCACATGAGCTGCTTCTGTGCACAACTGCACGCCACTGGATTTGTTGACACCTTATTTCAAACATGGCAGAGACATTTTATTCCTGTTGTGGTTCCTCAGATCTGACACTGAAGGTGCACGCTGCATCGTCCTCAGAGAAGATTAGGATTACAGGCAGAGATGCAAACTGAACCATGTCCTGGAGGACTTCATGAAATGTTAATGTATGGTCTGTAAATGGAAACGGAGCAAAACCGAAGCTAATAAATTCCTACAGTGATGCTTAAAAATCAGAGGCCAAACACTGAGTGGAGTGTTTGTTAAGTCAAGCTCAGTGTCGGCTTATTGCTCAGCTGTTAATGTGCATAAAAACCCACCAAGATCCAAACCTTTATTAGTGTGAATGCTGATTAAACATTAACAGTATGGAGACCCTGTTTTTATTCAACCACCATTAGATTCCTGTTCTTTTGGACGTGCGCTTGTGTTTTTGGCATTTCCAACTTTGAGGTTTTTAAAATATTCTACTTTGTCAATGGGGAGACTCTTCAACTCTTTACTGCTTCCACATACTTTCACCTACAGAAACACTGAACATATCTGTAGACTGCTGCGTACTCAGTAGCGGTTTTTGATACCGGCGACATGGGCGGTTGCCCAGGGCGGCATCGTGGTGGGGGCGGCATCACGGCCATCGGCAAAAAAAAGTTGCTTGTACTCATGCTGCCCCAACATCATCCCAGCGCATTTTGGGGATGTCATAGGCCCCGATCGGTTTTCTATCGCCCATTTCCTGGGAGTAAGGGCGCCCTCTGTTTGCGAGGTGCACCTGCTGCTTGCGGCACAGGGAGGAGAGGGCGGGGCGGCGGGGGCTTCTCTGGCTGGCTGGAGCGGCATCTAATAACCAACTCGCAAAATAAAATCAAACCAACAAACACGAAAACATCAGACATTATGATACAGACTTATAATTCGCACCGATGTTTTTTCTAAATTCTACACGTGAAAAGTGAGCGCGAGAGCCCTCGGTGCGCCTGCTCGCTGCTGAAGTCAAAGTAAACTTTATTGTCATCTCCGCTATATACAGTACAGTAAACAGAGAGACGAGAAGACGAGGCTCCAGTTACAGCAGTGCAAGTAAACAAACAATAAATATAAGAAGAGTAAGAAAATAAATATACACTTTAGGACTCGGGGTAAAGGGATCAATAACAATTTGAAATTTATAATTTACAGTTTGAAGATTTAAAGTCTCACACACAACCTGTCGAAAGGGGAGGGGGGGCCGGCTGCTTCCAAATAGAGCACATTTCATTCATAATGGTGTAAATCCAAAGACATTATGTATTCATGATTTGAATCCTGGGTTGTGCGAAATCCCAGAAATAAACCCTAGACAAAGCGAATCTGTGAACTAAGGTGTAGGTCTATTAGGTTATGTAGTGGTGGTCCTCGAGTTGGGGGATGGGTGTTTATACTGGAGTGCAAAATTAAAACCAATGAAGATGGACAAGAAAAGTTCAAAGCCATCAGGTGCTCAGTTTCGAAAAAGAGAAAAGAAGAGGAGGAGAAACGAGCAAAAGATACAGGTAAGCTAATGTGTCACTGGATAATGGCAGGTCATCCTGAAACAATCAGAATCATAATCAGAATACTTTATTAATCCCTAAGGAAATTATGTGGGTGACAGTTACTCCAAGAAGAAATTGCAAAGAGGGAGTGTTCACCCAGGGCACCAAACAGGCTAGGACTGCCCCTGCTTTCAACACAAGTTGAAACGGAGACTGGGCGTGGCTGCAGCTCAGGTCACAGGTCATGTGATTTGGTCCGTGGACCCCAGAGGGTTAATAACACTCACCTTCATTCCATTTCCAGAGTGTAACAATCAGACACCTGTGCTGAAACCACAAATGTCCATGCTGTTGATTCAAAATGTGCTCTGGCACAATTATCGGTTAGGCATCGGTTGCTACTAACAACAAGAAATAAAGGCGGTCATGCTATGGGCTGAACCATTTTTTAGTGGTGGAGGGGGGGTAACACTTTAGAATTTGTATTCAATGTTAATTGTAGCTAAGCTCAAAGTGTTAAACTAGGGTGGCACTAGGCGTGGTGGAACATGCCACCCCTGTAGATCCGCCCAATAGGATTTTACAGCTTTACGATTAGAACTACGTGTACTTGTCTAAGTCTAAAAACATTTAACTTTCAACACATTTTCACTCCTGTGTAGAAACACTGGCATCACATCACCCCACAAGGATGCTGTATGTGTATGGAGGAAGCGATCATTCAAGACATATTGTCAGAGGAAGAATTTCTAATTCAATTTTGGATTTAACAGGAAGCCAGTGAAGACAAGCTAATATGGGAAACATATTAGCTTGTCTTTCCAGTCCCTGTTAGTATTCTCTTTATGGCATGTTTAACAAACTGAAGACTTTTCAGGACAATCATAGAACAGCCTAATAAAAAGCAATTACAACAGTCCGGCTGAGAAGTAACAAATACATGAAGTACTTTAGTTTTTCGGCATCACTCTGAGATAGAGTGGCTCTTATTTATGCAACACTGATCAGATGAAAGGAGGCTGTCCCACACATTTATTTATCAAAGAACATTTCCACAGGATGGGGGGGAGGGGGGTACATCCTGGAGAGGAGTGCACCAGGTCACCAGTCTACTGTTCAATAAAAATATAGCAATAAAACATGTTATTGTACACACAGTACAGTTTGGTGTTTGGGGTTTTTTGGTTGTCTTCATACTGGAGAGCGATAGCATGTCACAGCAGATCTGTGGATGGTAATTTTTAAATTAAATAATGATCTATGCCAATAAAGTTTTACACTGTATTTAAAAATTCCATGCCCCACATCCTAAACATGAAAATTCAGCTGAATGTCCTAAATTTATCCAGCTTCTGAGAAAAGTCCTGATTGTGATTTCTGTAGAGGGTATTTGATTAAATGGTTTCATGAACACTTTGGCTGTTAGGTCTTCCATACCTGAGGAAACATGGCTTCAAGAAAGTGACAGCTTCTGTTAGACCAGCTCTTTGTTTAATCTTTAATCATCACTGAAAAACGGAGCACAAACTGGAGGTACAGTTCAACAGGGGCACTGTTTCACACACCTTCACAGCAATCACCATCATCAGGTAGATCTCAGGCTTACATCAGCACCATTTAAAAAAAGAGAGAATACCATTTGCATATTGGGTAAATATTTACATTCATATAAAAATACAATGTGGGGTTTAGAACAAACAGAGTAAATGCTGCAAGTCTTCCGCACCCATTTGTCACAGGCTCACTGTTAGAGGTCCACCTGCAGACTTTAAAATGACTATGTTAGTCCTGCTGAAAATTCACATTTCATTTCATTATGTAAGGTTGCTGAGCTATATAATCATGTCACATTGGTACAGTGTGAACTGAAGAAATGCTCTATGTGGTTATGTATGAAACTATGTAACAGTTATTCCATTTGTTTTCTGTAAATGAAGCAAAAGGACTAACTCACTAGTGTGAAAATCCAGGAGTCAAACCTGAGACTTGTCAAAGTTTTAATCAAGTGAGGAAATCCAGTTCAAAACTGTCAAAGCAGAAAAACGCTGTTCACAAAACTCGGAGGCACTTTGGTCATTACTAACACTAGAAGAATATTTGACTGTTTCTCACAATAATCTTTTCAACCACATCCATCAGAAAGCAATAAGCAGGCTGAAAGTACACAAAATATATAAACTATAAACAACTGTTCAGTACCTTGTCAAATATTCATCACCCAATCAGGTAAAATGGGTTTTGGTCTGTGTTTTTCACTTTGGACTGCAACAATAAGAGCAGATGTCAGAACCAGTGAGGACAAACACAGGGAGGTTTGAACAGCTTTCAAGGGCCAAAAGCTCATAAGACTCTAAAATGACTACAGAAATTTTGAGTTCAAGTAAGAAAAGTTGAAATCGTTACGTCGTCTTCGCCGTACAGACTCACAGGACCTTCTCTTCGCACTGACCGTCGGTCGTGTCCGGGCAGCGACAGGAGAGCCCTCCGAGCCGTGGCAGGCACAGGTGAGAACATCCGCCGTTGTCAGCGCAGTAGTTATAGACTAAAGCATCAAAGGGAAGAGAAGGCAGCAATGTCACAAAGGTCTTTAAAGCAAGGCTCTTACTTTGACAGTACAGGATGTCTGAAAGGCCATGGTGGCAGAGGACTGATGATGTCACCCATGTGCACCACTGTTACTTATGATAGTTTAATATAGTAAGAAAATAATTCTGATTCGCTGTCAAATGTCATTTTAGTTGCAAATATTGTATTAACATGTATTCTCAAACTAAATGCAAAGAGAACAGTGTGCATTGTTCCTGAGCATGTCAAAAAATAAAAACAATAATGGGCAACAGGGTAGGGGTAGAGTTCTCTGATTGGCTGCTCTTTCATTGAGTTTGTGTGTGAAGGCCAGCAGAAATCTCAGAGATCCATCTGTTACGTACACGTTTGAAATAAAGATTTCATTCATTCATATCAGAGTTAGCATGCCCATCTTTTATACTGGGAAGAACCCATAATGTTTTTACATGGTCTGAAGCAGCACTTCACCAAAGTGACTGAAAATGCATCACAGTTCTCATGTCTTTGTTAACAGAAGGGCCAGCTGGCAGGACGAGTGTATAAACATGACTATATGTTTAGAGGATCTCCAGCCTGAGGAAGTGACTGAACACTTCATCATCCGTTTGTGTTGCACAGAAACCAGCAGGTGAAGCAGTTTCTCATCACGGCCTGCTGTACAGTTCTGGGCTCTGAGCCAGTCTCCATATCCACAGCTGGCTTCTCTGAGGTCATGTCAGCCTGAAATTCCCATACTTATACCCATTCACATGCTATGGAATCTGGAATCAATTATTACACACATCTATTCCCACTGCATTAAACTGCTGTGAAACGGACTCCACACAGCTTGAAACTCTCAGCCCATAAAAGTTCCAACAAACGGGGAAACTTATCTGATTACAAAAAGACAAGATGGGAAAATAACCGCTGGTTCCCTTATTTCCTGACAAGTCTATGACCTCCGGCAATATTTGCTAAATGTAAAAAAACAATTAAAAACCAGTAATAACCAAACCGTAATAACCGTTACCCCCACTCTCAGTGTTCATGCTAAGCTAAGCTAATTAGAATCAGATTAGCTTTTTCCCCTTTTTTAAAAAAACCTTTGTAAAACTTCCTTCCACAGACTGTACTCTACGATCTGTCATCGTCTTTAGTCCCTAGATTTGTCTCTCTTGTTTCAGTCACTGCTCTTTGGCTGATAGAAGTCATACCCTGTGGACACTGCGTTGCTGTTGTGGTGATGCCATACAGCCGAGAGCGTTTCTGTGGCAGAAACTCTTCTGTCTCTTTCTCCAAGTGACGATCCACAGCCACCACGGCCTCCCTGTAAAATACCCACAACCTTTTAAATATCTCAGAGGCCACATAGTGATGTCACATTAACACCGCCATTAGTCACAATGAAGTGAATGTAAAATACAAAGCACTTAAGCATAGGAAAAAGGGCTTGTATGAATAGGTGAATGAGGTATGTTGTATAAAGTGTTTTGAGTGCTCCGGGAGAGTAGAAAAGTGCTATCTGGTCTTTAAGTCAGACGTCATCAGCAGTTTCAGGGTCCAAACTCCGCTCCAAGTCCCAAAGTCAAACGAACACTGCAGCATCACTGAGAGTTAAAAACTGTCTAAATTCTTTCATCTTTAATAAAATGATCAGCGTTGCTGCTTTACCAGGTGTAACAATTAAGTTTAACATCCAGGCATCCATGAAAACAGAATTTATTACATTTAACGGAGTTAGAAGTTAGCAGGAAGTTAGCTCGCTAGTTTCCACCTAAACATGATATATCATGTTCTGACTGAGGATTTCTGAAAAGATTAAAACGTACAGCTCTGCTATCACTTCCAACATAAATGAAGACAGAAAACTAAACAGCAGTGACGTTTGTAAGGGTTACTGAAGTTGGACTAGCTGGTATATAATGATGTGCTACGTGGTGACTAGCTACACAGCTAT
>VUQG01023839.1:0-10281 GCA_015106755.1 Etia nguti
TCTCTAAACTGAGTGCTTCCTAACTACATTCATACTCTTGATATGCAGACTGGAGGAGCCAGGAATCGAACCACTAACCTTCCGATCAGTAGGTGACCTGCTCTACCTCCTGAGCTACAGCCACCCAGTGGTAAAGATGCATCATTGCCAGACATGGCGCACATCTGGTTGACATACACTCTGCCATGACACCGGTCAGTCAGAAGTGCCAGCTTGATGCCAGATCCGGGCTAGACCTGTTTTCTATGAGCCTGGGCCACATAACCCAAACCACAATCGAGCCAGATATGGCATGCCATCGCATAAACAGTGCCATCTATGCCAGGCCTGGCCCATATCTGGATGGCATACGTCTTATCATGCCAGAAGTCAGCCAGCAGTGCCTGCTTGATACCAGATCCGGGCCAGACCTCCTTGCTATGTGGGTCCATGGAGGTTGGTGTTAGACTGTGTCAGCTAGGGAGGGATGCTACATCGTCCTCTTTCACTATAAGCTAACTGGTGATGCTCTGGGCATCAGAAAAAATTAAATAGGAGTAAAACAGTTCACTTGTTTGCCATGTTTAGTTTTCCAAACCTGGCCGAAGCGCAAGTGGTTCAAGCAAGTCTCTATACCCAACTAAAAGGCGGGTATAAAATAGTGTCAGAGCTCAGAATGACACCATGCTGCTTTGTGCAACCAACAGTCTAACCTCTAAATTCTCAAAAAGTAGTGAATTCACTCATTTGCCTGGAACGATAGAATGTGTTCTCTACTTGTATACATTATTCGGTCTAACAAAGGATTATTTAATATTTTAAAAGCTCTTTGTTCAATTAAAGTAGGTACGTAAGTTCTCAGGTAAATATAGTCAAGTAAATAGCACAATATTTTCCTCTTAAATGTTTTACTGTATAATAACAAAGCATCAAAACACTGAAAAATTCAAGTAATGAGTAATAAGTACATGAGTCAGCTTGAATTTTAGGTGGCACACTCTGTGCTATGAGCTAATCCATCAAAGTAAACACAAAAAGTGTCTAAATTATCTTAATCTTGGTGTATAAATTGTGCAAATAGACACACGTAGCCTCACACTCCAAGTGTCTGCCCAGTATTTCAGGAGGACATGGCTGAGGAGAATGTTGTGAAAGCTACGCTGCTGCTGTTGCTATTACCCACACATAGATAAGCCGCAGAAAATGGAAAGGCTGATTATTCTGCTGGTTCAATTATTGGACAAAGAAAGAACCCTCGGCCTGCACTCTTGAAAAGTTGAAAAGCTGAATATGGAGCACTGAAAGTTCACAGTGGAACACGAGGACCTTTATTCAAGGAGTATTACCTCCAGAAATGACAAAGAAATTATGGAAAATGCATTAAACCTGTTAAACACCCATTAAAAATGAATACATGTGAGGGGGAAAAAAGGATTACAAATGCCAGCTGTGGCAAGATTCTAAATAAAAACCTCAAATAAACATCATGCTAACAAATGACTGATTCTAAAGAACGCTTTTAACTCCAACATGCATTAATATTTTCATCAGTTTCTCCTAAGGCTGCAGACCGCAAGCAGAATCATTTTCCAAGTAAGCATCAAGAAACAGCCCTCACAAATCAAGGCGCTGCAGGTCTTCTTATTTGTGCGGAGACTTCAAAGCTAAAGTGGAGACAGAGATAACACGCCATCACATACACACACACACACACACACACACACACACACACACACACACACACACACCTTTTCAGGTGAACTACATGAAGCTGAATGTCACCTTCAAGAACGAGAAACCCGGGTGTAGTAATTTGCAATGCACGGCTAGCTCTGCCTGCACTTTCTATTAGTCCTCCACAGAGTACATCCACATTCGCATAATAGTGTACTCTGCACACACGGCTTTAGTTAAGAAAAACCCAGCTACGTGTGCAAAAACACAAAGCACATGTGCTCGCACAAACAGAGGCGCACATTCATATTTTGCTGTGATAATCTAACAGAGATGTCTTTATAATTAATGAATTAATCAAGCAGTAATGAAAGTGGAGTGGCTCCACACGGTGCTGATTAACACAGATGATGGAGGGGGGAATGGGGAAAACTCTGCGTCTATGCTTCGTTAATACTAACAGTGGTAGCCATGGGAGAAGCCTCCATGTTTGGCTCCTACAGTGCAGTGGGAGAGAGTGACAGCCTGATTGAGCGCATGTGCGTTTGTATGTGCGGGAACATAAATGATAACACGTCGCACAGAAAGAGAAAGTAAGTTTTCTTCCGGCTTCCGCTGTCTGTTTAATCAAGTGACACGGTGTATGTCTATATGTGTGTGCGTGCGTGCGTGTGTGCGTGTGTGTGCGCGTGTGTAATCACAGTGACTTTCTCTTCCCAATTACAGCTTTAATCCATCAGCTGGCTGTTGCTATGGTGTTTCTCTCTCCACCCAATCAAAGCGATGCGAGTGAGCACGCTCAGAGAGGAGAATCATAAGACAACTCCAACAATAATCTTGGTACAATGAACAAAGGGATGATGGAAGCGGTGATTTTTTTTTTTAAAAAGGGGAGTTAATTAATAATAAGACCAATAACAGTAAATACAATGTGGAGAAGAAAACAAGCAAATGCAAACACTCGATCCATTCTTTGAGTGCACAGGTTTCCAGAGCACATACACTCAACGCCACATTTCTCAGTTGCACTTTTTCATAGTTTAGTATGTGGTTGTTGTGCTTAGTTGAGTTAAACACTTCTCCTCTTCCAGGCACCTTTTTCATTTTTACCTCCATTCAGGCAGGCAGGTCTGTTTGGAAAAATGTTCTGATTTACTACAACTGCAGTGCTTGCACAGTTGCTCACACTCATCCAAGGAGGAAGTGGCATGACTGGGTGTGTGTCTGTGTGTGTGTGTGTGTGTTTGTGTGTGTATAGGGATGCTATAACAGCAGACACTAAGTAGTGGCACCAGTTCTCCTTCCATATTGTGCAGATTATGGAGCCCCTCCGGTGATGTCACTATTTCTGACTGTGCCTTTATCCCTGTTTATTTCTAGAACAGGACAAGCACAACTTCTGTGTTTACAGAGAAAATGATAATAATTCCAGATTTTCTCTGTCAGTGCCAAAGAGATTTTTTGGTTATCAAGTAAGGTAACTGCTGCTTTTTATGGAGGCTATCCCAGCTGTCATGGTTTGATAGGTAGTTTACACCCTGGACAGGTTGCCAGTCTGTTGCAGGGCAAACACAGAGAGACAGACAACCATTCACACTCACATTTACACCTATGGCCAAATTGGCAATTGGCCATAGGTGTAAATGTCTTAACCCAGTGCATGTCTTTGGACTATGAGAAGAAGGTAGAGTACCAAAACATGCAAACTCAGCACAGAAAGGTCTCAGACTAGATTCAAACCAAGGACTTTCTTGCTGTGAGGCAATGTTGCCAATCACCACAATGCACTAAATGGTGTCAATAAATAGAAATATTTTAAAACACACAAATTTCCCCCCAAAATGATGAAATCTATAATTTTGTAGGCTGCCATTTAGCAATTACAGGACACACCCATCCCACACACACAAAAGCACCCATACCATAAATAGGAGGAAGAGGTGATGTCTGTGCTATTTAACCAATAAAAGCATCCAGTCTACACTCATAAGAACAAACAGTGGAGCAAATTGACTACACATCATATCCTGTCATTGTATGCTGTATTAGAAAGGTCAGAGTGCTAGTGTAGATGTTACTGTCCATGACAAAGTGCTTTTCATGAAGTATATACCATTTTATTGAACTATATTATTTACTATAAGTGAATAACCAATGTCCAAACTTGGCCAAATGCTGGCAACATGTATAAAGTTTGTATGCGGTGTGTGCAGAGTGAACGAAGGACTCGAGCGGGGAGGATGTAGGTCAAGAAGAAGGCATGGTCACACAGAAACTTACAGAGAGAAAGAATGGCAGGCACACAAAGAGTGCGTCAGGTGTCCCAACCTTGTCCACTTGACATTAAGGAGTTAAGATGAAATACGCCTGTCCTTACTGAGGATGACAACTGCTCTGGTGGATGGAGCAGGATGGCGCAGCTTGGCTGTGCTCACAGCACGGTCGAAAATGTTGCTAATCAGTAATGGAAAGTGTAAGTCAAAGCCTTAACGTAGTAAAAACAAGAGCCCAACAAATAGCAAGCATTGGGCATAAGAATTGTATTTTACTGAAAAGAAAAAAGAACAATTAAAATAATAAAACTAGATAGGCCTGTAATTTAAAGCCTTTCTGACTTCATAATGGCAGTTATATATCGCAGTTCCAAAGCTACCCACAACAAGAGGGCATTAGTGGAAAAGAACAGAGAAGAACTGCCTGTCTTGCTCTCCCTGTCTTACATTCCTAAGTGGATTTATCATTTCCAGGCTCTGACCTGTCCTCCCTGACAGGGCAGCCCTGGTCTGACTCAGCCCTGCAAATTACTGCTGACCCTGACCATGAAAAGTCTTTGACCAAATCACAGAACTTGTGATATTATACAGTAGCTCTAAGGTTGCTAAATGTGACTTTGACTCTGACCTGTGCTTACAGATTCCCCCCGCCTACCACAGTTTGATCAGAAGATGAGGAATGATGAAATGCATTCAGTCTAAATGTTTCACTTATTCAGAGATGAATTCATGAGAAGCAGAGATATCACTCTGTTGTGGGCAGTCTGATGTTTTTGTTTTCATGTGTTTTTCTCCTGACTCATTCACCTGCCTCCACACACACTAAACGAATACTGCTTTTGCTGTCAGGCCACTTCACACCTCTCTTTCACATCCATTTAAGCTGTACAGCTGTGTCATTATCGAGTCCTCCTATTTTTGTGCGATCGCCCGTTTCACACATCCTGGAACCTTTCTTCCTGCTTCTCCACCTTCATTCCCTCCCTCTGCCTATCCTTCATTCTTCCCTTTCTTGTCCCATCCCCCCCTCCATTTTGGCCACTGCTAGGCTGTCAGTATTTCTTTCCAACACCGTCTAATGCGCTGTCATGTTCCAATAAAAGTTGAGTGTGTCTCATTGTGTGTGTTCAAGTCAGTTTGTGTGACACAGCCAGTCGTAGGAAGCGTGGGTGATTAACTCTGATAGCCACCAGATGCCCAACATAGAGGTACAGTCTCTCTTAGAGAGAGGTATGCACACACACACACACACACACACACACAAACACACATAAAAACTTTAACATAGGAGATGGACAATAACTGAGACCGCAAAGAAAGTGCGGGACAGAGAGTGAATGAAATGAAGAGAGCCAAAAGGGGAGAGCCATGCAAATAAGACATAGAGCGAGTGAGGAGAAAAGAGGTCCATGTGTGTACACTATGAAGTTGCTACAACATGTACGGCAAATGCTGACTTTGTTCTACGTTTTGTTTTGTTTTTTCAAAAAGCCCATGCTCCTTGTGAGGTTTGTTTTGGAGAACAAACAATACATGAGTGAAGGCAGATGACTGTCACATTTTTTTTTCCAGAATGGCTGGGATGTGACCCCAGATCAAAGCTTTGAGTGGCCAGATGCTGCAGATGTTGTTTCCTCTCTGGTATTTGTGCATGTATGTATGTGTGTGAGAGGTGGTGGTGGTAGATTACAATGCTTATTTTCATTTTGCTTCCCAGAGTGCACTTGTGTGTGACAGGACAGTACATCGCCGTGTGTGCATGCGTGTGCTTGCCCCTAGTGTGTGCCTGTGTGTGCCTGTGTGTGTGTGTGTGTGTGTGTGTGTGTGTGTGTGTGTGTGTGTGTGTGTGTGTGTGTGTGTTCACTGGAAACTCGCTATCAGTCAAGCCTATCAGATTGAGCAGTCAAAACTTAGCTGGCTCAGACTGTGGGACTGGATTGGTATTGCCTTTCTAAAACTGCCAAACACCGAAACCCCAGACTCTGTCATAACAACTGCTGTTGAAGAAACACACAAAAACTATGAATATATGTACAATGACAGACATAATACAGTAATTTATTTTAAATTTACAGTGTAATATTTCCATTTTATCAGTCGGAATGCGCATCTATCAGAATTAGCAGGGCCTAAGTACACTCTAAAACGGGAACCATTTAAATTATTTAAGGAAGTGCTTAAAACAGGGATCAGGGCCTCATGTTTTCATTTCTGACTTCCGGAAGGTCATCTGCATATCAAATAAAATCCAAATTCCACAAATGCATTTATTTAAAATAAAAAATTAGCTTTAGTTTAAAGCGAACAAACCTCTTCTGTATGACTGCCTGCATGAGTAATCTGCAGTTGGCAAATATTATTGTAAGTAGGGGGCATGCTTGTTGACACGAAGTGAACGGGACTTCCTTTCATGGCCTGATCCTAATCAAAGCATCACACTTGTTGTAGCTTATCGCAAATTATGTGCTTGTTTTACTGCAGCTGACTCCTACAGTGAGAGTCAACCATATTTAGCCAAACTCAATTTGAGATCCCATGGTGAGGATGCTTCAAAGACCATTACCCCAATGATCTAGCATCTAAAAATGTATAATTGATTTTTTTTTTCTCTCGCTCTCGCTTTCTCGCTCTCTCTTTTAGGTCCCAACCCACCTCAGCAAAACACCTTATGAACCACTCTACCAAGTTCCTCAACATCTGTGCTCCAATCAGCCTTACTGTGCTGCGACATCCAGCATCATTAACACTCAACAACCTGCTGTTATGTTGAGCTGTTAGCACTTGTAATAATTAGCATTAGCATAAGTTAAATGTGGAGAAAATTTGCATTTATTACTGTGCTGCTACACTGGGCTGTTGTCAGAGTTGAGCAAAAGAAAATTATCGTAGTACCTACACAGCCAATGCTATTCTGGGGGACCATTAGCATATAGAAGCACTGGATATTAGTTCACCATTTAAACTTCCACCCAGTGACTGACAGCACAAAGTAGTGTTAAGGGGGATGTAATATTAAGACTGATCCACGCATATGTGAGTCATGTGATTGATAAAAGCAGTAGATAGTCTAAGTAGCACACAACATGTACTTTTACCAAAGCAAACAGCAATATCAGGTATCAAAACTAATGTTCTCTAATCTATGTTTTAAGTGTATCATATCTCTCATGTGGATAGAAAGTTTTCTGTTATGGTTTTCTTAGAAAAATGCTTCTCCGGAGGTTTTGAACGGAAGAATGCCCAGAGTCAAGCTGATCATAGAAAGGATAAGGATCTGAACACACAAGAAGAGGGTGATGTTGACTGCAGTTTTAAGATATCCAGGAAACAACTACAGGATAAAACTGAAACACATCTGTAATATATTTGTCTGAACTGGAAAATCGCGATTCCCAGAAGCAGGTGCTATTTGGTAAGAACTAAAATGATGGACAGAGTCTAGTTTATGCAACTGCTGGATCATATATTCAGTCTGGAGCACCCCAAGGCCAAGTGAAATGTGCCTAGAGGGAAAAGATGATGACGATGATGATGACGACATAGATGTCTAATGTCTTTACCAATGTGTAACTGCACAAAGAAAGGCTTCAGGGGGGGAAGTGGTTTCCAAATTATGTAGCAACACCTCCAACAACTATTTTTCTCACTGAGCAAATTCTAATGTAAAGTACGGCCTACAAGGGTTAACGCTGTCATTTCTGGGCAAAAAGTTTCTGGGTTCACAGCTGCTGGCCAATGCCTTTCTGTGTAGAGTCTATGGTCTCCGTTAGCCTGTGTTGGCTTTTTCCAGGTGTTCCAGTTTCCTCCCACCGTCCCAAAACATTCATGTCAGGTTAATTAGCAATACAAAATTGGCCGTAGGTTACTTGTGAGTGTGGATTGTTCTCTGTCTCTCTGTGTTAGCCCTGTGATAGGCTGGGGACCTGTCTAGATTGCACCCTAAGCTCCAGTGACTTTGGTTGCATAACTGGTTAAGAAAATTAATGTGATGGAGAGATTTGTAGAAACACTACAAACTCAATAATTAGCAATCCTTTCATGCTGTAGATTGAGTCAAACCCACAGCAAACTGTGGCTACCTAGTGCTCATGTTAACTCCTGGTGGGTCACATGACTGCATGTTGTAATAGTCTCTTGACACTCTCCCAGTAGAAGTCAGAGTATTGAGCATATTTTCGCAAATTCCCACATGCATGATCTAATTACAGAGCTACAAAATACTGACGAGAACTTACGTGTGAATTATCATCATCGCTCTTACCAATCACCCAAATATCTGTCTCTTATGCCCATACGCTGGTTGTTGTACATATTACCTTGTTACCGTGACTACACACGTGTGGGAGGTTAGCAGTGTGACATGGTTTCCTGTGTCAGTGTTAATAACCGAACCCTGGTAATTGGCATAGAATATTGATAGAGAGGAAAATGGCCCCAAGCAGATCTCTGCTTCATTAGCGAAGACTAGGGAGACGGAAGCAGGAGAGTTCACAGTAGCTGGAGGAGGAGAGAGAAGGGACATGGGAGTAGAAAGGGATAAGGGGTGGGTGGTAATGGTGGGGGTGGCAAAGAAACAAAAAGCCAAGTGAAGTCGAGTACAATGCTGCTAACCCAAGAGGAAGCAAAGCAGAAAGGAGAAAAGGTGTTAGGAAGGATGAAGAATGGATACAGACCAGAGGAAATTGCTTTAAATCATATGTGGTTTCTAACAGCTTTCAGAAACCAAAGATATTGAATCACTCAGTACATGAGTGACCATGAAACAGTTCCCGTAACAAATAGAAAAGCAGTTATGTCATTCTTTCCTGGAAGAGTGGCAATTCATTATACAGTGTATAGCAGAAGTGACCCTTTAAAGGTCTGAGCCGGGAGTCTGACCTCCACTTGTGGGTACCAATCAAGATCCCAGGATGTTACAACAATACAATCACAATGAATCAGCAAGAAAAATAAGACCAAAAAAAGCATCTCGCTTTTCTTCTCCTGTTTTTCTTCCCAATCTGATCCATCTCTCCTGCACCCTCTCTCCTTGCCTCTTACCCTCTCTCTCCCTGTGTGTCCCTGTTGGAGCACAGTGTTTGTTTAATGCGGTGTCACCATGGTTACCCGTCTGCCACACTGAGGTAATGTCGTTAATCATCAACTTTATCACACTGCAACCTAGACGCATGCACGCAAAGGACCAGCTATGACATTTGGCTGAAACCATCAAAGGGAGGTACACTTACGGACATTAAAGAGCAATGGCACACAGTCTGAGGTGTCCACTGAGGTAAATCAGTGCTTTCACAGGCAAAGACACACCTTACAAATGCTCTCCTTATTCCTCCTTTTATCCATCTATCTCGCTTTATGAGCTTGCTGAATCTCTTTCGGTTGACATGACAACAGACAGGCGATGTCGCGCCTCCTATTCTGATGACATCACTACAGGCACCAAGCCAGTCCCCAAAAAAACTCCCCATCATCTCCTCTCTTTCTCCCTCTCTTTCTCTTTCTCTGGGACATATTGATCTGGAATACTAATCACAGATGCAAAGCGGACATGAAAGAGGGGAGGTAAAAGGTGAGGAGACGAGATGAAAAAAAAGAAGAAGAAGAGAGGAATGTAAGAGAAGGGGGGGAGAAAGACGAATAGCCACACTAACATCTGAACTACTGCCATGCCTACTATCTCCCCTCAGCTGTCTGAAATGGAGTGTGTGTTCCATACTCAGTGACTTTGGTATAAATCACAGGCACACACATGCAGAATCAATTTTGTTGAATCCATTTTTGCAAGGAGAATGTTAAGTCGTTTTGCATTTTCTGTGAGTTCTTGTGACTGGGATTGCCTACTAGGAGATATGTTTTTGTCTAAGGTAAACAAAATACATGATGGGCAAATGTGAAATAACTCATACTTTTCCAAGAATATTCAAAGTGACAAAGTACGTCTTGCACTTCCATTGCTATTAATGATTATGCTACATTCAGCATCTAGAAAGTAATCCCTATTAGCAGGAAAGCCAGAAAAGCTAATCTTAGCAAACATTAGCCAGGAAAAAGACAGGTTGCATTCAGTTTTGATGCCAGAAGCGACAAACATCCCAACCAAAATTGGGCTACATAACGAAAACCTTTGAGCAAACATACACATCTATGACAGAAAAGATTTGCCAGAAGTTATTAGGTTAGGATATATTTTTAGATTTCAGTAGAGACAAAATAGGTGAAATGACTGACCCATGTACAAACACAGTTATCCACAGAGCTACAAACAACATAAAAAAAATCCTCAACAGTTAAACCAGCCATTTAAAACCTCGAACTATGCTGGACATGTTTTTTTTTTTTTTTTTTTTTTTGGAGATGG
>VUQG01023839.1:16984-28278 GCA_015106755.1 Etia nguti
CACCCCTCTTTAACTACCGTCTTTGTGTTGTCTTCTTTTGTCTTTCAAAAGGCGTTTTACGTTAAGAGCAGCTGTTGCTGAGTCACATCCTTAAGTTAAAGCCATTATACTCTCTAAAATGCTAATATAAGCTTCTTTAATGCTGGCTGGCCTTTAATCGCTCATTACATCCTCCACTACAACATTACAACCTCGCTGTGACTAACACATCCTCGCACACACATCCCGTCAACAATAAGCTGACTCTATGATTCTATACTACTCTTGTAAAGCCTGAATTAAGGGTAGTGTGAGAGAGCAGTTTCCAGATGTTTTTGTCTGTGATCCTATAATATAAAGCAGTACCTATTTGCAAGCCCACAGCTCAATGGCGAGAAATTATATTTAAGAGTTATTTTGAATTATCATTTGATAACTGGCAAATGAGGTTTTTCAAAACCTAAGTGGTTTTGCTCAACCTCCAAGGTGGGGCTCACCAGATTAAAGGGGTTCTGAAGCGCAGTACAAAATTATAGGGGCTCTTCAACAATCTGATGCACTGCTTAATATTTCTGCAAGTATCCCCTCTAAAAATCACAAAACATACCTGAGTTAAACTGGGTCACTCTCTGCAAAAGACTTTCAGAAGACTTTTTTGTAAAGTGTTTAACCATCTAGTGCTCCTTAGTTTATGTCATTCCTGTTCTGACCACTTACATTTACACATGCCTACACAGAATAAAAACATCAGCTTTTGTGTCAAACTGACCAAAGGTTGTCAAGAGTCATCACTGGTGCTGGGTCTCTCTGACCCAAAGACTCTGCAGTTCATCCATTTTCTTCAGTTTATCCAATTCAGGGTCATGGCAGAGCTGGGGCCCATCCCAGCTGTCAGAGGGCAAGAGGCAGGGTACATCCTGTACAGGTCGCCAGTGTGTCACAGGGTTAACACAGAGATGCTCACATTCACACCTACAGCCAACCTAACATGCATGTAATTGGACCGTGGGAGAAAGCCGGAGTACCTGCTTGTGATAAAGTGGCTATCTTTTTATTAAAACATTTAGTGAATTATCAATTACTAAACCCAATTTACAATGGTGAAACAGCGCAGTGACCACCAGGAATGGACTCTCAGATAACGTTTTTACACACTGAATAACTGTTGGCTAGTCATCTTTTCACGATATCTAGTGTTGCTTGAAAAATACTTCCAAAATAAAAGTTGTGTCAGCGTCATAGACACAAGTTTGCCATCAGCTCAAAATAGTTCTGAAAGTACCTCGACACCCTTGGCAAACTTTCTAACAAGATAAAGTTTGTGTTCAAGAATTCTTTTATATAACGTTTCATCCCGATGACCATACTGACTACACACACATTGACTCATCGTGATAGTTCAGATATGCTAAGTTCACCATGGGAAAACACAATTAAATAAGTAAGACAAACATTAATGTTTATATTGTAAAAAGCAGGCTCTGGTAACAGGAGTGGAGTGTAGAGTGGACATTGTGTGGCTGTCTGTTCATAACCATTTCACAACCAGATTAGTTGCTTCTATATGCTTCTATTTTCCTTGTCACAATAACTAATCGGTAGTTCTTCATCTATCTGACTGGACCACTACTGTACAGGAAACAGCGTTATTATCGCATCATATAGAGCTCGGTTTTTTCCGACATACAGCAGCCAGGTTTGATCGTGTGAGATAATGATGCTGGGCTGCAGTTGAATGCAAATGGCAAAAAAACAAAAAACAAAAAAACATATCAAACCCTCGTTGGTTTAAATAAAGGTTTGAACACACATGCAGCAATTTTGACTTGTTATTTAAGCCTCTCAGCCACAGCACTGAATTATTGAAGGTGATAATGTCCTGTGTAAATCATTGCTCGGAAAGATGACTCTGTCTTTATATCCTCATGTAGCTCACAGACGTGGACACAAACAAGTCGTATTCCTGAGCCACGGCCATCCTATGTAATTTGGCTGGAGGGTGGGGGGTAACTAGCAAGGTGGGTTCTTTCTTTATTGTTTTTTTTTTTAATCTACTAGTGATTGTGTTTGCTGCTTGACGTGCACATCTTTAAAGAACAAAAAATGTTTTAAAAAATGTTTAAAAGGTTGTTTTTTTTTAAAAGCAAATGTATCTAGGATTATTTCTTCAACTTGCAGTGACTGAAGACATGATATAAGGTCCAACATTAGCTGATTTTATCTTACTGTGGATGAAAGCAGGTTTTAAAAAGAATAATGCAAACTAACATAAAGGGATCACAAAGTTAATTGTGACTCATATTATTTTTAAATGAGACTTTTCACGCTAAAAAACACTGTTGAATGATTAGTTTCTGTTCATTTTATCACACCAAGAATTCAATTCCACCAATATTGAGCAACAACTGGTTTGGGTAACAGCTGACTGGTGCCTAATTGCCCAGATTTCCATCTATGTCAAGCACACTGATTGATGCCTTAGCTTCCTTAGCAGCTACTCTGCCCCTGTGGATTCTAATTAAAACACGTCTGGAAGAAATACTTGATTAGTTTTTGCCCTTTTTTTAAATAAAGCAATAAATTTACCACCTGCAGCTAATCTGACTTCTCAAAAGATACCTTGATTCATCTGGATTTTCTTTAATTACGTTTATTGTCATTGAGTCCAACAAACCTAAAGCCAGCCTAAGCCTCCTTGTTAGTCCTGCATTGGAATTGAAGATTTTTTTTTAAACCTGTTGTCAAAGTAGCATAGCTCCACTTCTGCAGCACTTAAAAACCTCTACTACATCTTTAAGTGAGAAACAACCTCAAAAAACTTCAGCACAGGGGTTTAGCAAATCGAGTCAAGTCATTATCATTATAGAGTGAGGTGAACTGGCAGATGGCCAACACCCCTGGGTAACAATTGCAAATCAATTAATATCCCCTAACGGAGGTATCATGCCTCCAGCACAATGCCCACAGGGAAAATCAACTTGCTGATTACACAGCTAAAAACTGCTGCTGTAGTAAGTGTGCATGTCTCTGTGTGTGAATACTTGTGTGCGTGTGCATCTCTACAATAACCTGAGATTCCACAGGTGTTTGTTTGTTTCCCAGCCCCGTCGGTCACACGTGCATTGCAGCAACAGGTCTGTATGTGCCTCAGTGCGAGACTGCACTTTCACAACTCACTCAAAAGAGTCCTTAAAACTGAGATTATGCAGTAAAGATGATCATTCAGTGCGGCTGTGTTTTATCATCAACTCTGAATTACAGGGTAGATCTAAAGATGCACTCTAATCGATGAAGGAAGGAGAATGTCAGATCTGGTGTTCGATGTCAGGAACTGTAAACTAAATCTTCACATATCGACTGGTCTGAGACTTGTCTTTTCTTTCAGGTCCATCGATACAGAGAAAAGAGGTCAGGGTTGGATGAAGAGGAGGGGCAGGAAGGGCTTAATTGTGGTTATTGTTAAAACCGAACTGCTGTAACTTAGCCAAAGTATGATGTCTGTTATAGCTACACTGCATGAGGCTGCTGTCATCTTTCATGTTTGGAAAACTCATTAAGTGGCCCTTAAAATATATCCACCTCCCTCCCCTCCACTTAACCCTTCTTAACAAGTGAAAACTACAGATAAATATAGCACATAATTTAATACAGTTGCTGTGACTTTGACCCATACATGCAAATGATTCATTCACCATTAAAAAAACAAACAAAAAACAAATGACTAGAGTAGAGCAGGATATAAAGAATGATATCTCAGCGTCGATGTCTTTGTAATTCTTTAATAGCTGTCATGTAGCTGTCAATAGACCAATGAAGAATGAACTGTCCGTGGTGCTGAAACCACCACCCACATGTGCAGCCTGAGATAAGTCTGCTAAAAATCCAAAAATAACAGGGCCCAAAAATACACTTAGGTTTCTCTAATAGAGTTTAAAGTCTTAATCGGACATTTTTTTTTAAAAATGTTTGAAACTGACACTCCAGAAAAGGTTGTTACAAGGTTTAGCTTCACTTTTACAAGTGAAGTCATAAATCAATCTCCATCAGAAAAAGCTGACATGAGTGTTAAACTGTACTGTATCCCTGTGCTGTTGACTTGTCCTAAACTAAAATACATTTTGCAGAGTTCGCATGCTACTTTTAAACAGCATTAAGCACAGTGACCCACAAGATAACAAGTGACGCCTAATCCTGAAAAGAATCACATGTGTTAAACAGCAGTTTTCTTGATCTGCTTACTCTCACTTACACCCCATGAAGCAATGATTATGATCATCCTGATGATGATGCTATCCATTACTTGTTTGGATATCTTTTAAAGGGGACAAAAAAATCTTTTCCGTTGATAATAATGGATTAAGATGACATCGTGGCAATCAGGGCAACACTTGTCTTACAGACTGAACACACAGTTGAACACACATGCTGTTCTGACTGTCATCAAACTAGCTTCTCGGGCTCCTGGGTAACATCCACCCTGTGGTGACTTCCTCCTTGAAACAAACTGTTGGTGAAGGTGGCTCGCTGCGACACAGATGCACGCACGGATACACTTACATAGGCTACATACATACACACACACACCGCCACCCCTCTCCTCATCCCCTGTTGCTATGGAACCTGTCGCCAAGGCAGAGGTATGTGGTTGTGCTGGAGGTGGTGGACGAAGTCGACGACGACCACGATGATGATGATGGTCAGGAGGGTGATAATAGTGATCGGATAAATAAGGGTTAGCTGAATTGTATGGTTCGGCTGGCCATAGGCGAATACATTGCTGGGCTTTGCTCTCTGCAACGTGGGTGGAAGGAGCGACGCGTAATACTGCGCAATGCAAACAGAGCCTTTCCACAGTACAACAGAGCACGGCACAGGATTTCAATCCACTCTTTGCCCGCGGATTCCCTTAAACACTTGAAAACTCCTTAAGGTTGAACTTTGGGTCGTGTTTTGTACAAAACAATCTACTGTCCTCGCTGCCATCCCAAAAATAGCACACCATCAACCCAATTCTCAGCAGACAAATAAGTCCTGCAGGCTCTCCTACTGCCACCTGTCATCTCTGCGATTTTCTCTTGTTCTGCCATTAAGGAACCCTAAGAAAACTGAAAACTTGGATTAAAATGTGAAAAATAAAACCAGTGATTAGGAGAAAGGGGGCTCGATAGTGATCGAGCTCGTTAGCAAGCACCTTACGCCGGGTTGAGAAGTACCGTCAACATTCTGTATCTGCAGTTTAGTGTAGTTGTGCAAAATGCTGTCAGATGTTTCTTGAACAATAATATACACCGCCTACAACTGCCTGTTGGCTAAATACGACCACTGCCCACCCCTTGTGCCACAGAGCTCACAGAGTTCCGGCCTGTCAAACCCACAAGCGTGGACGAAATCAAGCAAGGAAAAAAGGCCTCATCCGTATCTGTTCGCGGCTACCTGCAGCCTTCTGTTGCGTGATCATGGCACAAGTTCACTTGCTGCACAAAGTGCTGCGGGCCTGCGGGGAAAGATCAAATAGACAAACTGCAAACACAGAGGGGAAGTGGAGAAAAGAGAGCTGCATCTGTCCATCTGTTGAAAATGAGGGAAGAGCTACCACCCCCTTTTCCCCCTCCTTCCCTCCACCTCCTCCTTTCCCCATCCCATCCCCATTTCGAGACCACATCATAGGCTACCTACTCCCTCCCTCCCTCCCTCATGCACAGTTAGATGTTTGTTAGTTACAAATAAAAAGGGCACCACATACCTTGATGGTTCTCAAGGGTGTCCTCCGGGATGTACATGTTTTTGCTTTCATTTACCATAAATGTAGTCCGGCGTTATCCCTATAGGTAAATGGAAGAGAGCGAGAGGAAAAAGCTGGAGAGGAGGAGGGAAAATAACAAGAGGGGGGGAAAGCCCCCAAAAAATAAATTAAAGAAGAGGGGAGGAAAGAAGAAAGAACTGTCTGACACGGACAGTTTTGGGTATTCCGTTGTTTTTGTTTATGGGGAGGGTTTCTTCCGATGGAGTGAATATTACCTAATCCCCATGATGGAGGTGAAGGCGAGAAAAAAGAGGGAGCTTTCGGCGGAACCGGCTGGGAAAACGCACCGGTGCATCCCTCGGTACATCCGGGCCCTAGGCAAGAAACATGAGACCAGCACCGCGTTCAATTCAATTCACACCTCTCTCTCTCTCTCTCTCTCTTTCTTCTCCCCCTCTCTCGTGTTTTTAATAAATGTATACAAAAAAGAAAGAAAGAAAGCAATTCAAAATGTTAAAAAGCACGGGCGCTGTCAGTGACGGTCGCAATGGAAGTGCGCAAAAGACGCATTCGGGCGCATCTTCAACAGCGTGTCAAAATGTGAGAGAATGAAGCACGGGAGGTGGAAGTGATGGATGAAGAAAAGGAGGAGGAAGAGAAGAGGAGAAAAATTAGAAAATGAGAAGAGCGTAAATATTCCATCACGGGAAGCACGGGGTTAAATCTCCCAAAAGGTTGTCGGTTATTCCACGTATCTTTAGCAGAGTCCCCCCCAAAAAACAGAAGCCAGGCCGTCCTGTCTCATCCGGAGGCGGGTTTCTCTGTCTTGATCCAGTCCATGATGGTCCGGCAGTGTGTCTGTCAGTCAGTCTGTGTGCCTGTCTGCCTGTGTCTTACTGATTGGGAGTTAGAACTCTCTCTTCTCTCTGCCTCTGCTGCCTCTGCGGCTCAGCTCTGCAGTGATACCGAGAGAGAGAGTGAGAAAGAGAGAGAGAGAAAGAGAGAGAGCGAGAGGTAGCCCCCCTCCCAGTGCATGTAGACGCTTTGACTGTTTCCAGATGTGTGTGTGCCTGTGTGTGTGTGTGCCAGAGAGAGAGAGAAAGCGAGAAGAGAGCGAGAGAAGGAGGGAGGGAGACTGTATATGCAATAGTGTGGAACTGGCGGCTGGTATCCAGATGAGGATGATGATGGTGGTGAGGATGAAGACAAAGATGATGATGAAGTGTGTGGGTGGTGAAAAGAGAGGAGGGCCCACAAAATGCAAAATATTTGGGAACAGAGGGCTCGATGAAAGAAAGGTGCTGAAACCTGTGAGAGTGTGTGATGCAGACAGGAAGAGAGGGAGAGTGCACGAGGAATTAGAAGGGGAAAGTGTGCCTGCTGTGTGAGAGAGAAGGGAAATAAAGCGGGATAATGATCCATGGCAGGCTTCAGCCCTACAAAGACTTTAATTTCTCCAGGAACAAACAGAGATCCAAGAAGTTATGTGTACATCTGATTTGTCCGTAGTGCCCACACATCTGGACTGTTTCAACCCCATTCTTTTCTTTGGCTAACGTTGTGTTTACACACACACCAAATATCTGTTTTTTCCAGCTCTTTTATGACTCAAGCTCTGATCTTTTCATGGCTGTCTTAAACAGGAAGAAACCGCAGGGAAGTTGATTTTTTAGATCCTTGGATGCTGTGTAAATGCAAACTCAAATCTCATAAAGTAGATGGGCTCAGGAAGGTCAATGCTCCAAGGACTGACTGTGAACCTTTTTATCTAGAGGGCAATAAAATGATTTTTTTTTTTTTTTTGAATTTGATTATGTTTCTCTCTCTTTCTCTTTCTTTCTCTGTCTCTCTCGCGCTCTCCTTTGCTATCAGGACAGTGAAGTAGGCTTTGACATTGTGCTCCATGGCCAGAAACAAATTTGTCCTGGCCCCTGAGGCACGCAAAGCCATTTTCTGGAGACATGGGCTCACTTTCTTAGGTAACACAACAAAGAATTGAAGCTCATTTGAGAGTAAAATGTCAAACAAAGTCAACAACATCAGCTCTTAACTAAATAGCTCCTGACCAGGCTTCCATGGCACAGAGTCAGCTTGGCTCTATAGCTCACAGAGGCTTTTGGATAGAGCTTCTTGCGCAAATAACATGTCAGTTCTTAAATTGAGCTGGCTTCTTAAAAGCTCTCCACAGGCAGCTTGATATAAAAAGATAAAACAAGCTATCTCAGTCTTATAAAGAACCTTGAGTGCCTTTATTTAGTGGATACATTCAGAAGACACAAACTGCATCTGAATATTTCAAATTAAAGGATGATCATTAGACATTAAATGTGCACGAAGGCCTTATAGAAACCTCCACAAACATAATATTTAGGTTCAATAATACATCAGAAAGTACTGAAGGTACTCTGGATTCTATTCATGGCACTGGCCAGCCCATGTAATTGTTTCTTGACACTGAATACAAACTTCACAATGTGCAGGCCTCATGTCATTCTCACTGCAGGCTATAATCAGGAGGTGAATCTGATGACTCAACCCAGCCTGTATTCATTTGTTCAGTGCCATAGCGCAAAATCACCACCCACCCATTCTGTAATAGAATAAAGCTTTTTGTCTACATGTGTCACTGCAGACATAGTAAAGACAGGGAGACGAGTGATAAACGATTCTATTGATGACATCTGACAACTGAATTGTGTTTTTCAGAGGAATATATAGTGTTTTGTGAATCATATGTTATATTAATATACTGTATTTTGACAGAAATTGCAGACTGTTGAATGCCTGCGCTGGTGAATGAAATGAAATAATACCAGAATTTATTACAGAGGTTATTATAAAATAGCATCTCAGCAGTGAGTAAGAACTTTCTCTGCAGAAAAAATATGCCTCAGTTGACTGCAATATCACCATATTATTCAAAAGTTAATACTCATGTATAAGTAGAAATTTTGAACTTTAACAGTGAAGCTGGTCAAGGTGGTGTGATTGGGTGATTGCTCCTAGCCAACAGGCCAGCAACAGGGCCTCTCTAAAGAGTCACACGATAAAGATGCGATTCTAACTACTTTCACTTCTTTTTAAAAAAAAATTATTTATGTCTGTTGAGAGTTAGCAGGCTAAAAAGTTGTATTTATACCACTTTATCCTATTTCCTATTATTTAAATATAACATACATCTATATAAATGTAAGATAAATGTTATGGAGAAAAATATCTGCCTCTGAAATTCTCCAAAGGTAGAAATCCCTGCAAAACAGCAAATTCCCGCTGCTGTAGATGGCTGTTTGAACATTACCGCACTGGTTGTGTCACAGATGGACTGTGAGATGTATCTTATTCTTCATTTTTGTGCCAGACCAGCTTCTGTTTGATTATGCTGGCCAGTGAATGGAAGACGGGAGGAAGGGAATGAGCGAGAGAAGGAAGAACGGATGGAGGGCAGGTCGTGGGAACAGACAATTCTGCCCAGGGGACGCACAAACACACATACACAAATGTCCTCGGCAATGCAGCCTGCACATGGAATACCAGTTCTATTTATGACTGTTCTATATTTGTGGGCCCGGGCCCCTTTTTGTTTTGTGCAAATGTGTGTGCGAGTCTAAAGCCCAGTTGGTCTCTGGGAATCTCTGTACAGACAAACATTCAAACACTAGTATCCCATGTGGGAAACCAACAACCTGCTGGTCAGTCAAAGGGGAATCCCCTGGTGAACAGAGAAAGCTGCAAAACTTTGGATGAAAGTTTTTATTTTTATTGCCACTCAAAGAGAAAAAATGTATACTTTTAACATCTCTCCTTAAAAGAAGGGAAAAAAGCATCTGCTTTATTATCTCTTAATAAGATTTTTTTTTTTTTAATCTTAAAAATAAAGAAAAGAAAATGGATACTGAGCTTGAGAATCCCTTTCAGATAAACACAAACATTGGCCCCTTTTTCACTCATTTGTAGTCCATTCCTTGTACCAGACCATTTTCAGAGGAGTCAGGGTTTTTTGTTTAGTTTAAGTCACTTAACGTTGACCTATGAATCATTCAAGCAAAACTTATAAAAAAGAAAAAAAAAAACATGCGCCAAACTCAAGAGATGATCCAGTGCTGTGTTTAAACATAACAGACCTCAAAGATAACAAGACTTGACAGGAATAAAATAGCCACTCATTTTTATTTTATTTTTTTACCAACAAGGTGATTCCCAAGAGTTGTTAGCTAAACATTTGGTATGTCCCAGCATGGTACGCAGAGAGTCTTTAACAAATACGAGGAAACAGGACAAGCAGAGGACACAAGAAGTGGAAGACCTAAAAAACTATAAAAAAAAACATTTCTGAAAGTCATGTCCTTAAGAAATAGGGGGGAAAAAAATTTGACACGGGACATGAGAGATGCATCTGGCCCTTCAAGTGATCCATGTACTGTCCACTGAGACCTCATCAAAAATGATCACAATGGAACAATGGCTGCCAAGAAGCCAAATCAAACAAGGACAAAAGGCTAAATTACACAAGAACTGAACTGAAAATCAGTGGTAACAGGTCTTATAGAGAAATGAATCCAAATGTGAATTTTATTTTTCTGAATCGTCATCAATGTCAGGAGAGAATTACAAGAGTGAGTGTCTACAATCATTTGTAAAACACAGTGGAGGCTCTGTCACATGTACCATCTGTCACTGTTCCTCTTTACAATACTTGTAAAGCGTCTGATCCTAAACACACACGCAATATAATGAACGCATCGGAGAGCAACTTTGGGTTCTGTATCTTGCCAAAGGATATTTTGGCACGCAGACTGGATGAGCCAGAGACTGAATCACCAACCTTCTGACTAGTAGATTACCTGCACTACCACTAAAGTATACCTGGACAGAAAAACACAATGAAACACAATGAACACAGTCATGGACTGGTGCCCCAGAGCCCAGACTTCAACTTTACTGAAGCATTGTGGGATCATCTGGACAAAGAACATGGTTGATGGTAGTCCCAGATTTAACAATGAAGGAAGGTTCATTCAGTCGCTCTGCTCTTTATCTCACCTACAAAGACATTCCCTTAAAATAACAAACGATACAGTCACATGAAAAAGAATGTTTTCACTGGACTCTATGCAGACCTGTGAAAAACTAAGTACACCCTCACTGCTTCCACGGGAATCGAGAAGATAAGTAGCAGCCAGATGATGCTGGTCAGATGCACCTAATTAATTGATCATTAGCAAGTATGAGCACCTGTGTCAAAGCAGAGGTCAGATCATCCATTGCTTAGAGAACCTGCAAACCCAAGAGCTACATCTCAGCTTCCACAGGCTTTAGTATGACAGTACAGTTAGAAAAAGACTGAACAAGTGTGGCTCGTTTGGAAGTTTTACCAGGAGAAAGCCTCTAAAAAAAAAATAAAAACATGGCAAGGGTGCCACTTTAGCTCAGTGGGTGAGCAGGTGACCACATGCAACATGGCTAGAGCGCAGTGACCCGGGTTCAAGTCTGACCTGCAGCCCTTTGCTGTGTGTCCTCCCCAGTTTCCTGTCTATCTTCACTGCTACACTATCGAATAAAGGCGAAAGTCCTG
>VUQG01023839.1:32140-45711 GCA_015106755.1 Etia nguti
ACTCACTTATACACACACACACACACACACACACACACACACACATATATATATATATATATATATATATATATATATATATATATATATATATATATATATATGTCTATTGTCTAATGTGTAACATTTTCCCATTATTCCCTATTGGAATCTTGTCATTTGTGACACATTTACTACATTAACAACTGTAAAGCTGGCATGAACGGGACATTAAAAAAAAACTGAACTGAGTTTGGTAATGTACAAAACTATAATAAAATATAATGTGACCTCTATAAAAGCAAAAGTTTTGGCAGTGCAGCAATGCTCAGGGAAACTGCAAGGTTGCCAAGAGAAAGCCTCTTTTCTTTTAAAAGAACATAGCAGCACAGCTTAGGTTTGCAAATCTGCATCTGAATAAACCACAAGAATCCTGTCCTTTTGAGAGATGAGGCAAAAGTGGAGATGCACAGAGCCAAGAAAACCAAACCGAGCATTTCAGAACAAACACATCATACCAGCTGTCGAGCACGGTGGTGGAGGGGTGATAATTTAGGCTTGTTTTGCAGTGACAGGACCTGGATACCTTGTAGTAATTGAGCCCACCATGAGCATCAGATCTGGGGGCATGTGTCTGAGATCTAATGCTTGGCTGAAACTGAGTCATGCAAGATGACAATAATCCCAAGCATAGCAGCAAATCTGCAACAGATTGACTGAAAAAGAAACTAATGAAGGTGGTGCAATGACCCAGTCAAAGTCCAGACCTCAACCTCAACATGACTGAAATTCTGTGGTGGAACCTTAAGAGAGCTGCACATTTGCCTGCAAACCTTGATGAAATTTAGCTCCACTGTAAAGCAGAGTGGGCCAAAATGATTTGAGAGACTGATAAAGTGAGATAGTGAAATTATTACTGCTGACGGTGGTTCTACAAGCTACTGAATTGTGTACATAGTTTTTCACGACTGTATATGTTAAATGATTTTTATAGTCAACATTTCTGATCAATTTGATGAAAATAATTGTTCTATACAGAATATAGAAAAATTATTACTTCAAATTATTGTTTCTGTAGGTGGTTCTACAAACTACTGAATCATGTGACATACTTAGTTTTTCCACAGGACTACATAGAATATGACACTATATTCTGCCGTCTTTGACTTTCAGGTTGGCCTCTCCTAGGCATGGTTTTACCATTATGAACCGGCTCAGCATGCAGAATCTGACAGAGCCCCTCACCAAAGACCTGGACTTCCAGCTCCAGGACCCATTCCTGCTTTACCGCAACGCACGATGTAAGGAGAAACTGACTGAATGAATACACTGCAGTGATTTAATGCCATGTGAACTGTGCTTTCTTACTGCTAGTGTTTTTTACCATCACACCAAAAGGGGAGGTAAACTTCTGAAGATCAGTCAATTCAAAGACTTTATCAATGACTCTGTATCGTTTGAAATGTTTACACTAAAAAAAACGACAAGTGCATCGATATCCACAAGATATCGATGTATAAGATGATGACATGATAAAAGTGCCCAAAGAGTCCAGCATGCACTTCATTTAAGTAGGAACTAGTCATTCCATATAAGGAACTAAGCTAAGGTACTCCAGTGAATTTTATCAGGCTGACTCCGAGACCTACATATGGCTCTCACATACACAAACACATTGTTGAGTGTGGCTCTGGGACAAGAGTCTGACAGCACTACAAAATCAGCCAGCGGAGATTAGATACGCTGCAACTGTCACTGATAATCTAAACACACATACATACGCACACTCACTCAGAAGTCGCTGGCACACACAGACCTCCCTCCCTGCCTCGGTCTCCCTCCATCAGGCTTAGTAAATGGCAGGTGGAATGCTGTGTTTAGATACCACTGAATTCCTTGTGCCTGCTTTGATCCTCTTACTGTAGTGCTTCATTTTTCTTTCTGACACAAAGCCATTATTAAACATCCTGAAGGCTCAGAGAAATGATGTGTCTGGCATAAACTTTGCTCAGTGACCTCATTACACCTTTTACACCAGCCTTAAATGCACTCGGGGTGCATTAAAGATGATCTGTGATAGCGCTGGCCTGTGGTCAGAGCATCAGTAATGGAGAATAAATCTAAAGTGAGCTAACAGGCTTATCCATGGAAGGAACGAACTTTAACAGCAAATAAAACTAGCAATCAAAACACAGTTAATGATGGTTTCCTCTGATAAAATGCAATTATGAGGAAGAGTTATGACTCAAAGAGTGGGTGGTTACATGGCAAACCTAATGGTCTAACCTAATGACTCTATTTGATTACGATGATTGAATAAAGATGATAAAACATCAGAAAAGGAGCTATGCAAAAGACTGAAATAGTAGCAGAAATAAACAATGGTATTAAAACAACCAGACAAACTGCACCTCAGATGCTGTGAAAAACATCTGAAGTTCAGCATGACTAAGCCAACATTCACTAAGCGGTTCCAGGATGATGGTGTTTGTGTGGTGTCCTTCTAGAAAACTGCATAAACAGGGACAAAATTGATCTCGCGGTAAATACTTCTTTATTGTCTGAATCATAAGCTGCTGGTAATGCTGCCAGTCCTAATGCGCCGTGACCTCTGTGTGGACGGGGTCGTGGAATCTTATCATTAGATAAACATGTTGCTCTCAGCGCTGCTGTAACTTCCTGGAATGACCGTTGGCACAAAGTGGCAACCAATGCTAAAAATAAAGCACGGAGATATACCAAAGAACAAGGCAATATTTAGGAAGGAGAAATTTTGCCCAGATCAGGGCATTATTTACCCAGGCACATATCTTAGTCTACAGGATTAAAAGGAGGACTATTTAAAGTCCTGTCTAGCATCTGCAATTGTAATGTTCAGTTGTGCCATTATCCACATACAGCTGTTCAGCTGATTTTTGTGAATTTTGGCTGTTGCTGATGAGCAATATACAGCTAAAACTTGTATGATTTAATTTATATGTTTTTGACAAATTTTCGAATCTTTCTTGCAAGTTTTGGTTAGAACGCATTATCAGTCCAGCAATATATTGTGCTGTTTTCTCTTGTAGCCTGGTGACAAAAATCTGCCTTTCTATTAACATGCATAAGCATGTGAAATTGACTCACATACAAATTTGACTTACCAGAGTCCCTCCTTAATGACTTTTTGTGGCAGTGATTAACAAATGAATGAGGATTAGGTGAACAGACGTTAACAGACTTGCGTTTCAACACAGTGGGTGGAAAAACATCAGTGAGGTAATAAGATGAATCAATGTGCTATTAAAATGAGATAATAAGGACAGTGCACACACCCTGACATCTTTGCTTTTTACTCTTTCTCTTCAGTTACACAGATGTTTTTATGCAACGTGGACTTCTAGTGTATCGCAAATCGCTGTATTCCGATGCCAAAAGGTCATGAGCATCATCCTAATCTGTCATTTCCACCCCTAATATCAGCACTTAGATTTAACACTGATATGGGTCTGAACTTCTGGTATGTAATCCAATTGTCACATATCTTAGAAGTAAAGTACATCAATGGCTATATGGAGATTCTTACCTCCAGGTGGGATGTATCGATATCCCAGGTCTCTCTCTGTCACCAGCAATCCTCTAAATCTGACTTCAGGTTCCTCCTGCAGCCTCTCATGTTTAGGTTTCCTCTCAAACAGGCCTCTCAGCATGATCTCTCAGTATTCTCACAGTCCGATGATGATATTACCTTTTTCTGTCTCTCCACAACTTAAAAGTTGCTCAGAACTGATATTAAAAAGCAGTGCCAGTAATTATCTGGCCAAAAGATGCCGAATGCGATGCTCCGCTTCCTTTTTCTTCTTTAGAACCGCAGATCTACTGATGTCGCTGTGTAAACATCAGGTTGTACACATACAGGTTTCCCAGTAGTTCTGGTAGTTCTTTATTATTAGAACTGGGTTTCAGATGCAGAAGAGCAATTTGAACATCCTTGCAGTTAAGTCTCAAGAGGAAGGTGTAACAGAAGTGGTATATGAGACTTTACTAGCTGTGAATGTCAATATTTACTCCTCCTCCTCCAGTTTTCCCCGAAATGTCCTCTCATGCAACAGCATCAGTTTGCTTTACTTCAGGAGCACGTAATTCTTGAAAAACCTCCAGAAAGCTAAACGCTGGCGAAAAGGATGTTATTACTCTTCCTCGTGACTAATACTATGAACTCTCTTCACAAAGGTGATCTCATACTGGAGTGAAAGTGTACCAAATTTATCTTGGTCATCACTTCTGCTTGTAAATGTGTCTGAATTTATTACTCTATTAAAGGTAAACAGTCTCACAGTAGCAAAGTAACTGAAACGTCAACTTTAAGCGTTGTTTCTCAAACATAAAAGACAAGACTTTTTTAAAAGTGTCCCGTTGAAGAGTTTCTAAAGGCTGGTGCTTTCTGATGGGCTGCTTTATCGTAGGTGCAGAGGGTTTCAAAGGACCACACAGGTTCAGTTGTGAATCACTTACAGGCTTTGCTGGGTTTAGAATATATTTTGTTCAGACGGAAAGGACAGCCTGTGTCTGTGGTGGTTTTTGAAGCTGTCACTCTTCCTGATATCAGTCTCAAGCTTAAGTTGTAGTCCTGCTGAAGTCGTCGTCCCACGTGGCCGTTCAGTGGAGTTCCCAGTCGAGTAGGTTTGGTACTTTGCTCGAGGCGTACATTTAAAAAATCCCTCTGTCTTTCTCTTTCAATTTCCAGTGTCGAGTGGAGCTCCCTCTTTCTCCCTCTCGAAATTGTAACCTAATGGCCACAACCACTTTTCGGCTCTCTCGCTCCCTCTCTCTCTCTCTCTGTATCGCTCTATCGCTCTCACTCTTTTTTTCTCTTTCCTATCTTGTTGAGATAGAGTTTCTACAGGTCCTGCTGGAGCTGTGGAAATCTTCTATTTTAAAAACACGTGCACATGTTTTATCTTATCTTCTTCTCCCTTTCTGCGAGACTGAGAGAGGGCAACGTGGAGTGTCTCATGTCTGAAATGTCACAAGTTCTTTTTAGTATTCACTGACATGTTTCTATTTTGATGTGCTTAACGATCTCCTCTGCAACACACTTCACTTCTTTCCATTCATCGTGCTCATTTTTCCTCCATTTTCCAGCTGTCAGACTTTCACCGTGTCTCTCTCCGTCTCTGTCGAATAGTCTCATCCCCTGTGAGCACACTGAGCACTAAGTGGCTCTGGCTCCACCAGTCAACCTCCCACTGCAGTTACTTATTTGGTCCTGGGCTTATTTTCCCAGGCTAAACTGAACTCTCTGTGTACGTATGTGTCTCAGCCTCTCCCTCTCTGTCTGTTCCGCTCATCCACTTTGACCTCCATGCCTTACCCAGCCCCATTTGTAGCCAAGTGGGTGTGTATTTTTTTTTTTTGTTCACATCTGTGTGTGTGGGAATGTGTCTTGTATTCAATTGGATTACATAAAAACCGAGTCATGGTATAGACCCCACTTTTAACTCCCTGATTGCTCTTTTTTTTCCCCCCCGCTTTAAAATATTTGCGTTATTTATAACTTTTTCTCTGTCCTTAATTTACTCTCATATCTTTTACTCTTTGCCTCTTTTCTTTATGGGGATTGGGATCTTCTCTCGACATCCACTTCATAAACTGCAGCAAATGTGTTTCTGTCTTGGGCAAAGTAGCACCATGAGTATTGCTAGAGCCCCCACTCACATGTCTTCTCATTTGATAAACTTGTCTTGCAGGTTGAACATCCAGGTTGATAAAGGAAAAAGTTCAGCGACTTCAGGATCTGAGCTTCTTTAGAATATCACCGGAAATTTATTTTTTCCATGCAAAATTTTAAGCCCTTCCTTAGTGGCTGCAATTGAGTGGTTATGCAACAGTGATTAATCTTTCAAAAGAAAGCACAAATGCAAACAGTAAAATTAATCACTTTGTAAAGTAGTTCATCCCAGCTACAAAACTGGGCAAGTGTCTTTTTCCTCCCTTGCTGACCGTGTTTACGTAGATCAGGACACTCCTGGGGCCCATGTTTCATTGTATAATTGCATCGCTGGCTTCTGTTCCCATTGGCTTGGCTGGGAAATGACTCATTTTAAACCCTGGGGTTATACCCACCAGGGCTAATAATAAACAGTTTATCTATCTGTTAGGTCTGCACTGATGTCATTGCAGCAAAATTGTGCTACAGCATGGCTACACATTCATTCAATTGTCTGGGAAACTCATTTTGTTGTCTGCTGACCTGGACAGTTTTGTTATTACACCGAGCTAACTAGATGTTAAACATTGACAGGGTCATTATTGCAAATCATTTCCTGGATTTTTGTTAATGTAATGTCCTCAAAAGTTCAATTCGGTCTCTCGCTGCATCTCAAACCCCCTGTTCTTCGTCCCCAGTGGCAATCCATGGGATTTGGTTCTATGATAAGGAGGACTGTCAGCGCATCGCCCAGAGGATGAAGATGTAAGTAACTGTAATAATTGTATGATCTTCAAAACAAGATTTGGTTTGCTTAAAAATGACTAATGAGTTATGGACCAGCTGCCAGAGCTTGACAGAAGACTCTTTTTATTCATGTGTGCAGTCTGACGCAGCAGGAGCAGGTCCTGGCTCAGTCCCAGGGTGGTTGGTTATCCCCAGGAGGAGTAGGAGTAGGGGGAGGGGGGAAAGGGGAAGCAAAGGGAGTGGACATCATCCAGATGTTAACCAAAGCCCGCACAGAGTATGATAAGGTACGTGCACACTGTAGGATTTTGAAGAGAATAAAACAATTAGAACAACACAGATTAAAATGCTGGGAATACCTAAGCCCTAATATATCTTTGCATTTACATATGATCATTTAGACCTACTGGATGCAGGGAGTATTTTCTAGGATCCTCAGTTAATCACTTATAGTTATCCACTTTTTGGCAGTTTATGTGAAATCGTTTTTTTGTATTTATTTACTTATTTTCTTAACTTGTCTCTCCTGTGTCTACTCTCTCTGTGCACCTCTCTTAGGAAAAGTCAACCTCAGAGCCAAAGGAAATTGGTGGCAGCAGTGTTCTTTGTGGAAACCCCAACCTGATTAAACCAATACCCGTTAAACCAAACACTCAGGTAGAACATCCAGTTTAACCCTGTTATAATCAAATTTGTCATGTACAAAAGAGAGTTTTAATGGTTTTTTCTTCCATTGTTGTGTATAAAACCCTGCAAGTTTTTTTTTTCTATTTGTGCCTATAACTCATCATCTGTCTTACTCTACTGTGCTTCTCTCATCCAGGACAATGAAGGTGCTGAGCCCAAGTCTCTTTCTTTGGCTACTCTGTTTGGCTCTCAGAATCGCTCACCTAAACCGGACTCTGTCCCTCTTGTGAATGCTCCAGCACCGGGATCATCAGCGGGAAAAGTATCTCGCCCGCCTGTAGCTCGCACACTCACCTACGACGATGCAGTGAACTCTGGCAGAAATGTGGCCGCTGATGGAGGAATCAAGGCCGTGGAAGATGGAGCAAATGTTGTTTCTGGCTTGTTGCAGAGTCCCTTAAACGCTCACCAGCAGCAGCACTGCCCGGCCATCGCAAAGCTCATGCAGGGACAGAGAGGTGTCGGGAGTGTGGGAGGGGTGCTTCAGACCGTGTCCGAGTCGCCCGAGAACCGCCTGTGTGACAACGGGGTGCCGCTGGAGCATCACCACCACCATCATCTTTACCACCATCAGCAACAACACCACCATCACCAGCATCAGCTTCATCCTGACCCAATAAAGAGACTTTTCCAAACCCAGCCACCTCCTCTGCCCACCACCTCTTTCTCCTCTGCGGCCCCTAATTGTTGCTCCAACCCTTCCTCTCTACAGCAGAACCCTCATCTCTCCTCCCACCCTGTAATGGTGGATTCTGTGTCACGCTCTCACCTTCAAGCACAACAAAGCCAGCAGCTGTTTTTCAGCCTGTCCAGTTCTCTACCTGAAATTCAGCAGAATAGCCAGACGGCTCCAGGTGCACAGGGAACAGGTGGGGAAGTCTTTTGTGCTTTAAGTGTTCACAAACAGACAAGCTAACCTTGTACTGAATCAGTATGCTACATACATATTTTTATAATTACAATGCTAATAAACTATGGGAAGAATAACTTTTCTATCATTTTAATGGGATTCTCCTTGCTTGACCAGGTTTGTTGCCATCTCAGGTGACCAGTGATCAAGTGATTCAACCTTCACAAGGTATGGTATTTAAGTTTTTTTGTTGTTTGCAGTCGCTAACTAGCAGGGTTTTAGTGTTGTGCACAAACTTAAGCTGATCGTTACTCAAGCTCTGACCAGTTTTTGCAATAATTTGAAACTACATATAAACAGTAGTCAAATGAAGAAACTGCAGAGGAACAAATCTTTTTTTTCCAGTTACAAGACACATTATCCTGTAGTGAGTGCCATTGCAGTGTTTCCCACAGGACTGGAGCTCATACATGTGCACGCATGCACAATGCGCGTACATCCGCACTTTTGGAAATGAGCGACCGTAGAGTACACTCACCAACCACTTCATTAGGGGCACCTGTTTAGCTGCTCATTAAAAGTAATTCTTGTTTTTGGTACCTTTGTGCTTTCTTGTCAGGACTGTCTCACGTGCCAGGTATGGTGTCACCTCATGAGCTCCTCCAAAAGCTCCAGTTGGTCCAGCAGGAGCAGAGCCTGGCCTCTAGTGAGCCGCCTCGGGTCTGTCCAGGACTGGCTCCTCGATTCCTGGGGCCCACCCAAAACCAGGGTGTATTTGTAACTTTAGGCACAATCCCAAACCCAACTGCAGCCACTGCAGGTCAGAAAGCTGCGCTGCAGTTACAGGTAAAGCCCAGTGTAAACAGTTAGCAGTTGATTTTATCAATTATATAAACAAAGCAAATGGCAAATATTAGTTAAATTAGCAATATGATAGCTGCAACAGTACTATTAGTGCTCCCTGTCTGTGCAGGTGATCTCCCCTCAGAGGATACCAGCCACTGTTGCCCCAACTCTGCTCCTTTCTCCGAGTATGTTCACCCAGACAAAGCCTAGCAGTGGGTTGTCTGCAGTTGGTCAGGAGAGCTCCCACCCACCCTCAACTGTGCCCAGACCCCCTCTGCAGGAGGAGGTCAGAATCCTTTCCAGAACTCAGCTTCAAGCCACACTGCTGCATCTGATACAGGTGATTATTCCTTAACGTTTGTGGTCTATTATGGCTTCACAATGCTGGCTGTCCAGTTGTTGTGCTCATGTTGGAGCCAAATCTGTGCAGTTGTTTTGTTTGCAGAGAGAAAAACAGAGAATAAGCAGAAATAAACACACACACACCCGAGGATAGAGTATGAAGTTGTTTGCTTGTGTGTTTCAGACCGACAGCTCATTCCTGGACTCCATCTATGAAGCCTATGCCAGCCGCTTTGCTAAGGACTCCAGCAGCAAGTATTGATGCAGCTTCACACCCTCGTTCTACACACGCACCCTTCCCGGAGGCTACTTCTTACACCTCATATGGATGCACCACTTCCTCCAAATCTCACACACACGTACTTAAACACACTCTCTGTACCTCCTGCACTGTATTGTTAGGAAGCCTGACTCTGTTCGCTTCAAGCCAAGTCTCTTGTTGCACAAAGCTATCACAAATAATACCTGTAGTTTTCCATAGTAGCAAAAAAAATCAACTTTTACCATGTTAGAAAAATGTTGGTTCAGTCTGTAGATTACAGATTTTACCCTTGACCTCACCTTTCCAGTCTCAGCAAAAACAAAACATGCTGCACACCTTCAGTTTTCCAGGATGTTTCTAATACTTTCTTTTCCAGTAAGTGTAGCAATATTTCCTTTCAGTCAGTTGTCTAGCCCCAGCCAGCCTACTAGTCTTTAACAAACAAGTCTTCCTAGTCTAGAGCTAAAAGACATGTTCAGATATTATTTTAAGCTCTTAATTATTTTACTTAGGCATAACAGGTTTGCGTGTTTTACCACCTGCAGGTTTTTAATCTTTCATTACATTGTCGTGTTGATTTTTATTTCTATTCTTTTTAGCAGACATGAGCAGTGATAAGTGTCTACATTGTAATGTTAGTTAACTAACTGTTGTCAGCTGGTGCATAGTGAAGTGGACGAGCGAGCCTGCGCCATAACTTTATCCGGCAATCGCTAAAATTGTGAAGTAAAGAAAAGGTTTTTCTTTTGCAGCACTTTCTGAATATTATAATGTGTTTGAAGAAGGAAAACGACAATGTCAGTCCAGCTTAAAAAGACGAGGAAATTACAGGAACCTGACAACCTGCACTACCTCACAGAGAACTAGTTTGGAGGTGTACCTGTGTTTTAAACGAAGTGGCATAAAGTTGATTGGTTTATGTTGTATAGTAAGGAATTTTTGTTTGCTTTATGTAAAGAGATTTCAGAAAATTAAATATCACTTAAGCTGATAAATGGTTCTAAACAAAATGAAGCCTAGAGTGGTCAAATAGTATGATTTAATGATCCGAAGCTTAGAAAATCTGGTTAATAAAATCAACATTGTTAATTGTTCAGGTTTGTTGTAAACCCTGGTGGAGGTTGAACATAAAATGTAAAAGGTTTTTATTGCATTTGCACAATACTGTTAAACTATATTTGCCACGTAAAGTGATATTTCTCCTTCAGTTGTTCCTCATTCAGCACTTAAATTGCTTACGTTTTTTCAGAGTCAGGGTTTTTAGTTGGTGATTAGCTTGTGTGCTAAACTCATAGCCAGCCTGGACAGTAGCTACCGGACAGAAACATCAGCAGCAGCAAAAGCAGAGAATATCATTCAGGAAAAAAAAAAGAGGAACATTTTATTCCCTATTTTTTTACTCAAGAAGAAAATTGTACAAATAACCAGCATGTATTTAAAGGTATATCAGAATGTAAAGTTTAAGATTTTACGGAATATTATCAGATGCAGTTTTATTCAAAAGTTATCTGTACTGTTTCTGTAACCAGAATATAAAAATGTTTCTATGGGCTTTTTTTTCTTTTTGGCTGGGATGTTTTCCCATGACGTAAACTGGAATATATTTTTATTGGCTATTAAATGTTAAACAAAAAAACTGTCTGTTGTTGATTTTTTTTGTTGTCCTCATATGTTTGTTGGGTGCAACCTGAAGTAATTACAGTAAATTTATGCTCAGCAGCCACTACATTAGCTGCACTAGTTTAACTGCTTGGTAATTTAAATATCTAAATAGCCAATCACACGGCGGGAACTGAATGCGTTTAGCCATGTGGACATGGTCAAAAGGACTTGCTGAAGTTCAAACCGACCGTGAGAATGAGAAAGAAAAAGGATTTAAGGTACATTTATTACAACCAAGCAGGGTCAGTGCCAGAGCAGATGGACTGGATGGACAATCAACTTTGATAATGGCTCAGCTCACTTTTCTATTTCATTACAAAAAAAGATAATGGGCAGATTAATGTTACCACCTTTACACCCTACACTACAAATTCAAGTATAAACAAATATCTGAAACTGCACCATGAACCAATATGTATAATAACTATAACCTCACAATATCCTGATAGCAAATTTGTTTTGCAAGTTTCATGTGAGATCATGCTTTAAACACATCCTCATCTCAAACTGTGTTCTAAATATGATGAGTTCACTGTACTCAAATGGGCTCCACAGTCACCAGATCTCAGTCCAATCGAGCACCTGTGGGATATGTTAGGGCACTTCTGAAGGCAACAGGAGCAAGCTTTGTATAAGCAAGATGTACCTACCTGAAGTGTATGGAACAGACCAACCTCGATCATACAACGTGAGTTTTTTTAGTAATAAATTGCTCCCCGCTTTTGACGGTTAACTAAACACACAGTAAAATACAGTTTAATAAGGTTTCAGCATAATTTCGCTGGAACATTTAGTCGCACTTTCAGGGCTTATGTTTAAATCACATCCACATCAGCACAGGAAGTACCCGCTTAATGGATGTTGTGTTTGTGAA
Source organism: Etia nguti (assembly GCA_015106755.1). NCBI lineage: Eukaryota > Metazoa > Chordata > Actinopteri > Cichliformes > Cichlidae > Etia > Etia nguti. Next base: position 44,079 of record VUQG01023839.1, read on the forward strand.
ACTGCTGTTGCCTTCAAGTGGCAATTTGATCAAGATAAAAACCTGTGTAGGTTTCACAATGCCATAAGCCGTGTACATAGATGAGAATTTCTTGCGGTAGACTTCTTGTATAGAAGTGCAAATGTAAACAAAATCAGCCTGCAGATTTGGATCATGTGATATGGCTAAAAGCACCAGAACTGGCACTGAGTTTGCTTTCACAAGTGTTATTTACTGTCAGGAACATCAAACATCACTTTTTACACAGGCTCCCTCCCAGTAGATTAGTGTGGGAAAACTAGGCTTCCTCTCCTCTCTTTTCCTTCCTGCTTCCTCTCCTCAGCCAGCCTTGGCATGTCATGGATTCTACTTACCATTAACTTCAGCATCTAGAGTAGCGGATTCATTTATCCAAAGCAGCTCAGAATGAGTTCAGAATCAGGTAAACTTTGATTCAAATAAAAGGGTTAATGGTGACCTGTGTGAATGTCAGGGCGGATGGATAATATTTTTAAGACTTTTATGATTACATTTTTATTCAGGGTTGATGCCCGTACATACACACATATTCTTTTCTCTCAGACTAGGAGGTTCCAGACCATTGCTTTAGCTGATGGAGCTAAATGTAAGGGCTGACTATTAGCCCTGGCCTAGAGTAATCAATGATTTCTGGTGTGTGTGTGTGTGTGTGTGTGTGCCCTTGCCCAGAGAGGCGGAGTCTCTGATTTGTACAGGGACTTCAGATCACTTTTGTCAGGGCTGTATTCTCAAAAGGAAGATATTGTGCAGTGGTCTACTTTAAATTTCAAGAAAACATTCGTGTAATTCTTCTCACTTTCCTAGTCTCAGTCTTTCACTCTTCAAACACAGGCTGGGACAATAAGACAACTCTGCAGGAGCACAGGTGAGTAGTACTTTCTTTGGGGATATCTGCTCTAGTACCATAGTGTAAGTAGTAGTGTTTTTAGCATGTAAATCATAAAGTAAGGATGGCAAGCTACATTTAAAATTGAGATTAGAAAAAAAGGAATTTAGGATAGAAAAGTGCATTTTATAAGACCTTCAGATTTCTTTATTGTCACACACAGATGCATCACCTGCACTGATAACAACAAGAATATCACATTAAAAACTGAACCAGGAGCTAACTCGATCGGTTAACTGAAGAAGAACAAATGGTAGGTTCTCCAGTAATAAAAGTCTCACTCAAACAACATATATACACATATTCTCTCTTATGTACACTTGTGTGCCACCTAAATCCCTGCATGTCTGAACTGTGTGAACACGCAGTTAAATGCAGTTAGTTTTTGGACAAAGAATTTTTGTAGGTTGGCCTCTGTACACCACCACTCAATTTATAAATCAAACAAGCAATATGTGACTCAAGTGCAGACTTTCAGATTTAATTCAAGGGATTTATCAAAAGTATGGCATAAGCTGTTTAGGAATTTCAGATATTTTTTTTAAAGCCCCTCCATTTTCAGGCACTCAAAAGAAATTGGACCATGTAACATAAAAAGGATATTTTAAATATTGGAATGAAAAAAATCCTTTGACAATGACTGTCTGAAATCTAGAACCCATGCACATCACCAAATGCTGTGTTTTCTCCTTTGAGAAAGCTCATTTGGTGGGTCTCTCTGCCTTCAGT